>CAUYQG010097284.1:0-22087 GCA_963574415.1 Tarsius wallacei
GAGTGGATTGCCTGAGCCCGCGGGTTCGAGACCCGCCTGGGCAGGCGAAACCTCATCTCTACAATAAATCAAAAAAATTAGCCGGGTGTGGTAGCGCACACCTGTAGTTCCGGCTACTCGGAAGGCTGAGGCGGAAGGATCGCCGGAGCCCAGCAGGTCGAGGCTGCAGTGGCCGGAAGCGGCCACTGCACTCCAACCTGGGCGACGGAGTGAGACGCCAACTCAAAAAACAAAAAAATTAAAAAAAATTTTTAAAAAAAGAAATATTAAAAGAAAGAGAAAAGAGGATGATTTGGCATGTTTTTGATGAAACATAACTTGTGGTCTAACTAAAGGTGCACTGAAGTCCTTTTAGAAGACACCAGAAAAGTTAGGAAGCATCCAAACAATATATACATTGTATATAATTTTATACGATTTCAACTTTAGCCAGAGCATCTATTAGGCAATACTAATTCAGATAAAACCATTTCTTAGACTGCTCTTCTCATTTGCAAATTTCGTATAAAATTTAAACTAATATTCTTTTATCTTGATTTACTAGCTCCTTTCCTCATGCAAAATGATAGGCTTTATAATTGAGGAAATATGTTATGCCACTTTATTGACATAAGCCAGGTCATAAAAAGAGCTTATTTTCGCCACTCTAAGCAAGAGAAAGCCAAGTAAAATTTTGCATTTGAGGAAGACTTTTTAAAGCAAGTATGACAGACAGGTTCTATTCCTTGGAGACGACATCAGGATTGTGAGAGATGAGAACATTCTGAGGAACCTTGACCCTTTTTTCATTCTCACCTTTAATCCCGAACTGGCTATTTCACTTTCAAATATCCTGAGGCTAATTATTTTCTGATTGATCTTCCTAAATGAGCTTTTCACTGCTTCGTACTAATGGATGTGTCCCTCCCTAAATCTTTTGTCAAACTTGCTTATACAAAAAGATACATCCCCCAGAGGTGACTTTAGCTTTCTGTTAAATAGGTCAGCAAGAAACAGAATTAAGACCAAATACCCAAAACTTTATGGATTTCAAATCCAATTTTATTTCTGTGTTACCATGGTGTAAGTTTCTGAGAATGTGAATGAATATGGATGTGGACTTCTATAACAGCAATGCCAAATCATCTTAGAAGTTTGTCCTGACAAAAAGAAGGCTGTTGAGAAGTGTCTATTTTGAAAGTGAGTGCGTTTGCACTGGGGTCTCTATATCAGTCATTAAATTAATGCAATGACCTTCAATAACACAATGTACATTTGCCTTTTCTGAACTTCAACTATTAAAATTCTATCATTCATGCTTCAAGGCTGAGTTCACAGAAAAAGTTCATAAAATTTCATTTTATGTTGAAATCCATTAAACTTTTGCATAGAGATTCAATTCTACATCCTGCAAATATGGAAACTTTATTTCTAAGTATTGCCTGACTATATTTAGAAAATCAAACCAGAGCCATGTAGCTTTCCACACAAATACTACATGAATTGCATTATGGAGATGCATTTCTCTTAAAAGCTAAATAAAGTGAATTATATGCTCTTAATCCTATACAAATAAAATTAAAGGTTGCCTTCATGGGTGTGTGACCAGTGCAGTTACACAGGGCTTCCCATTCAAAGAACACCTGCTAAAGAGTAAGTGTTCTTCTTTTACTATCTAAAATCTTCATAATTTTATTTTTGAATGTCTGTCTTTTAAGTCCAATGAGACAACGCACTGGTGAATAAAACAGAGCCTTAGTGCCTTGGCTTACATATGACCTTGCATTCCAACACCTCACGTCGGCTTCCCAGAATGTTTTTGACAGCTTTCTTCTTAGCTCTTGGGTCCCAGACCTCACATACAAGTGTGGTATGAAGACACTGTTAGTGTCAGATCCACACCAACTTGTGGGAGTTTCAAAATGGATGTCTATAATTGGCAGGGTTTGGCCAGAAAAACAGGACTAGTATAAATGATACACAATGTGAGCATTATTGAGAGTTAGACTTTATACAGTTGTGGGAGCTGGCAAAGAAGTCTAAGAAGAGCTGTTGCCTCTGTATCTGTTGGTACACCTGAAACCACTGCAGGTTAGCAGGGCTCGCAGTTAGGAAGAAGAGTTGAACATGGAGCAATGGACTGACCACAAAGACAAACAGAAATCTACATCTGTTTCTTACTGTATCTAATTCATAATAATTGTACCTAATATCAATGTCATGGTTGACCTGCAGAAGTAGCTATACAAGGATCCAACCTAGAGCCTGAAATGCCTGAAAGAAAAGAAGGACTGACTGTAGACCTACCTGCTGTCCCATACCATATAAGGCGAGCCAGTACAAGTGTGACAATGTGTTTGAGCCACAGTGACACCAGACCCACTGCAACATACTTCGTAGTGCAATGGCTGCTACTTCGCTTCAAACTTTAAGATCTCATGCAAATGTCTCTTGTGACCATCCTTCCCAAGAAACCACAAAAGAAGGGAATTCTTGTAATTATAGTTACAGTTTAGCTAAGGCAGTGTACAAAGTCACTGTAGATTTCAAAGCTATTCTATATCAAGAGTGTAAATGTTTTGGGATATGGGTAATTAGGTACATTTGATAATATTTCTTTCAAAAGAATGGTGCTCTAAATCTAATTTTCCTAATTTTCAAGAGGAAGGTGCTATAGTACTACCTCCTAAACCCAAGTGATAAAGGCTTCAAGTAGAACACTCCCTGAATGTGATATACATTTGTGTATGTGCATGTGTAGCTGGGTGGACACAGGGAATAAATACTTGACTTATGCTTGAGAAAGTGAAAGTTACATGCATCAACAGAATAGAAGCAGGTGTCAGAGAAATAACTGCATTGCCTTATGACAGCTGGTCATATATCCATGGATCCTGGAGACCAGATGAACCATCATAAAACGAGATCCTGATATGGCATGTTAGGTTTCTAACAAACAATGTATAAAATGAGGATTCTTGTTTAAACAATTTGTTAGTCAAATGCTTCCAATAAAAGGGACTATATTTGTGTCTATGCTGTGTAACACATCACCACAAAGTTAGAGGTTAAAACAACACCTCTTCATTATCTCAGTTTTTAGACATTGGATGTCTGAGACTGCTTAGTTGAGCTCTTTGTTCACAAAGTCTCACAAGACTGAAATCACATCTTGAAAAATAGTGTCCCATCTTTACAAAGTGTAATCTCTGTTTCATCAACTCCACCTTCAAGAGGTCACTGCTTTGCATCGTATGTCTAGTAGTTTCTAAAAAATGTAACAGTGGTAGGACCAGTTGGTCCCTTGTTTTGTAACCACTACAGTCTTGCCTATTTGTAAACTTGGGTCTAGGAGATATTTTGCAATGTTTGCCATTTGCCAAACATAATTTTTAAAATCCATGACTTTTTTTTGTTCTTTAAAAATAAAAAAAAGAAAAACCTCAAACCATAAGAACGTTAGAAAATGCAGGACACACCCTTATGGAAATAGGAACTGGCATTCAATTCCTGAACAAAACCCAAAATACATGGGCCATAAGAGATAAGATAGACAAGTGGGACCTCATTAAACTGACAAGTTTCTGCAAAGCCAAAGAAACCATCAAGAGAGCAGGAAGGCAGCCCAAAGATGGGAAAAAGTATTTGCCAACTCCATGGCTGACAAAGGCCTAACATCTTGGATCTACAAGGAACTCAAACGTGCTGAAAAGAAAAAAATAAACAACCCCATTACAAAGTGGGCAAAAGATATGAACAGACACTTCACAAAAGAAGATATACAAACGGCCAACAGACACATGAAGAAATGTTCAACCTCACCAATCATCAAGGAGATGCAAATTAAAACTACACTGAGATACCACCTAACTCTAGTCAGAATGGCCATTATCAATAACTCAAAAAATAACAGATGCTGGAGCGGATGTGGTGAAAAGGGAACACTTAAACACTGTTGTTGGGAGTGTAAACTAGTGCAACCTCTGTGGAAAGCAGTGTGGCGATTCCTAAAAGCTCTAAATATCGACCTCCCATATGACCCCGCAATCTCCCTACTGGGAGTATACTCTGAAGAACTCAAATCACTCTATAAAAAAAAATACCTGCACAGATATGTTTATCGCAGCATTGTTCACAATAGCAAGAACCTGGAACCAACCATGCTGTCCATCAAAAGAGGACTCAATTAAAAAAATGTGGTACATATACACGATGGAATACTACACAGCCAAAAGAACAAAATTATGAATATCGCAGCAACCTGGATGGAACTGGAGTCTATAATACTGAGTGATCTTTCACAGCAACAAAGATCTGAGTATCACATGTTCTCACTCATAAGTAGATCTTGAACATCTATTGTAATACTATAAGAAAAGGACCGACAGTGGTGGGAATCTATGGGGGGGGGCAGGGAGGGCAAGAGTGGTGGGATTAACGGAAGTCAGTATCTGTCTGGGGACGGGGGGGACACCCCTTATCAACAAGGGTGCCTGAATGATGCATATTTGTATACCTAACCCTTAACTGTACCCCACAATTTTAAAATAAAAAAATATGTTTAATAAAAAAAAGATACAGAGGCTTTAATTTGTTTTTATTTCTGAGCAACACTATCTGTATCCAACGCATTTAAAATGTGTGCTGCTTCCTCAATAATAACTTCCACAATAAGAAATGATAAATATATAATACTTTTCTTCAGTGTTTGTATCTTTAAATCTCATATATTATGCTTCTATGTTTTCAAATGATATAGTTTTTCCAAATGGATTTCATGATTTAAAAATAATACATCATTATATTTTTCAGTTAGTCTCGTCGATTTCAAAAATTTTATTTTCACAATGCATATTGCATGAATAACCAAGGCATACCTATGCACTTGAGAAGAACATAACTTAATCACAAGCAAAGAGCTGGACTGATCTAAAATTTCTGAGGGTCAGTTTTGTAATCCTGCGTATAAACTGATAATAATGTCACAACTCATTACCCAAGAAAATGTTTTAAAAACAATGTAAACAAGACATTTATTCCTTCAAGAAATACAGCTCAAATTTTGGAGTTAACTAACTTTAATGCTGGAAATTATTTATTGAAATAAAGTTGGATTGTTTTCATATTTTAAAAAGTGAATACCGTTCATAGTTCTGTATTTTGGTCAGGTAGTGAAATTAGAACATGTGCTTAGCAATTCATTTAGAATGTCATAAATACAACTTTTAAATCACCAATTTATGCCCTAAAGAGCAAGAGAACACATGCAAACTCTTTTGAAGAATATTGATAATATCTATGCAAAAATATGCAAATATTTAATTATATCTGTTGCCATGGAAGATATTTTTTTTGTATCAGTCTCATTTTCTCTATTACCACTCACTTCATAGGATAAATTCACACAAATGTCTTTGTTTCCTTTTGCTATGATAGAGATAAAATACACATGATTCCCACATTGTAAATATTCAGTAAAAAGTGATTTTAAAAAAAGAACTGTATGGTGATATTTTTATTAGAATGTATATTAAAAAATAAGCAGTAAGAGTTTATAAATAGATGCAAGTATGTTTTTGTATTTGACATTGAGACAAATATTTTTGTGATTTAAATGTCATGTTTTAGAGTTGGTTGTCAAGATGTTTCATAGTTTTTTCTTGTTTCTGTGCAACTACCTGTGCTAACTTTATCATACCCTCCAAAATATTTTATTTAATCTCTAATTCTAATGAGTATATTTGTGAGTTTTGTTAACAAATGTTTTTTCTCATTTACCCTTCGACAGAAAAATCCAGAATACCAGGATAAATAATCCATAGCTAGAGTAAAGCATAGCTACTTGAAATCAAGTATAGGAGATATAATCAGAATAATATACAAACATATGCAAACTGGTATGACAATTATATCATAGCTTAAATAATTTAGAAGGCAATAAACTCCTCCAGATGGGGATTTTCAGTGAAGGTTTAAATTTAAAGATGCCCTTTGAGTGAAACTTAACAATGGATTGAGCTTACTCAAGGGAAATTAGGTATTCCTGGTACAACAAATCGAATGAGTAAATCTGTAGGAGCATTCAATGGGTTAAGATTTGCCCAGGAATATCAAGAAGGTGTTAAAGTTCAACTTCTTTGATCTTTA
Organism: Tarsius wallacei; assembly: GCA_963574415.1. Taxonomy (NCBI): domain Eukaryota; kingdom Metazoa; phylum Chordata; class Mammalia; order Primates; family Tarsiidae; genus Tarsius; species Tarsius wallacei. Next base: position 6,127 of record CAUYQG010097284.1, read on the forward strand.
GAATAAATTTCAGGGCGTAGGGAGGTAAGATTCCAAAAATAGTTGAATCTAGTTGTGAAGGATTGGATTCAGCAGGAATATATATATATATATACATATACATATTTCTATATATATAATTTAAGGAATTTATATATAATATGAAATCTAAGTTTGAGGATATAAGAAGAATTTGGAGAAAAACAAAAAACATGGAAAAATGGAAGCTAATTTGCAGACTACAGTAATACTTTCATATTAACCATCTGTGGGGTAGGTGGAGAGAAAAATACCACGAGAAGAGAAAGATAATTGCTTGCAAAAATAAAAAGGAAGACAAACGTGCTGCTAATAAACAGATAATTTACAAGAGGGAGGTGTAATAAATAGATTGCCTGAGATGTAAATGAAGATGGCTGAAAGGTTTTTTTAGGGTTAAATTTTTCTTTTAATAAATAATATGGTGTTATAAGTGTGTGTGTGTGAATATGTATTTGTGTAAGGCTTAATTATAGTTCCCTTTATTGATGGGTGCTCGTATGAAGACATATTAATCACTAATTTCACAACGTTGCTTTGTCACTCTTCACTTGATTTGATTTTTTTAATGTTATTTCTTATAATTTCATAATGTTAAAAACTAATATCAACATTCTACATTTTCTCTACTTATTTTGTTTAAACCTCCATGAGTTGCACCAAGCTACTTCTGTCAGCAAGGATATAACAGAAAATGCGTGGAAAGAAGAGAGTTCTGTAACCTCCCCACCACCCTCCCAATCAACGAAAAAGTATCTGACATTATAAATTTAAATAGTAAGGTTCTTTAAGTTTTCCTCTGAACACAAGGAAAAGTCAGCATATGAAAACTTTGGAAACAACTGTCAATAAGTTTCTTCTTAGTAAAAATTGAATAGTATCAAGAACATTAGGTAAAAATTACCTAATAAGATTAGGTAACCATTACTTAACAATATTAGATAAATGTCATCCACTGGTAAGAGAAATGCTCAGAAAAACACAACAGTGTATACCAAAAGAGCAACAAAATAACAGAAAATGACTATTATTGTTGAAAATCCCTGGTAGAATTAAGACAGACAATTCTTTCACCCTGACCCGGAAGTACTAGAGTGACCCCTCTGGACAAGGTTAGTGAGAGGCTGAGGACCAGTCAGTGCCTTCCTGCCCACCCAGATCATTGTAGGACTGCCAGCAGAGGTTGCTATCTTTGTGTAACTCAGGCTGGCCTGCCCCTAAAGGAGCTATTAAATTATCCTCACAGCAGGTCATGCAGCCAAGCTGCTTTGTGTGCACATCACTTCAAATAGGCCACTTGCTCATAATTATTCTAGGGCTTATGGGTTTATGTCACAGTGCAGAGTTGAATCAAAGTAGTTTTGTAAAGTGATTTCTATACTTACTCCTATGGGGGCCTAATTAAACACCAATGACTCTACAAAGCAAATACCACAACAAAAAATATAGTTAGACTAGTGTTGTGGATGAAAATGCTAAACAAACTGCTGAACGCATGTAACCTAACCCCACAAGGCTAAGATTTTTCTCAGTAGCCAATCATAGGCATCTATACTGTTCAAAACATGAAAAGAATTCTCCTTTCTTTATATAATCTCCTCAGTCAAACATTTGTGTGACATTACAATTTTTTGGTACAAATATACCAACTATGATTATTTTTTTTCTTTTCACAACCAGCCCACGAAAATTTCTGAATATTTTATCTTGGCAATTTCACCAACTCAGAGCATATATTTAAATCAAGAATGTTGTTAATAGGGGAAGTTATAAACCTCAAGAAGACTGAAAAGAAAATATTTACTCTGGAAAATTTCAAGAGATATTGAATATCAGTGTAGTTTTATTAACAATGACTAAAAATCGGAGATGTGTAATTTAAGACTGTATTGATTGACTATGAGACATGAAATTGAATAGGCTTTTTGAACAAAGTAGTGTTTGGATTGATGTAATAAACACATGAAGACATTAAGATTAATGTCTTGGGAATTGGTCTTACGATTTTTAAAAATTTATTTTACTTAGAAGCATTACATATACAACAACACCATTTCTTAAACTTCTACTGTTTACATGAAGTGTCTACAATTCTCCTGCTCCTCATAATTTATATAATTGTTAACACTAAGATTTTCTAATATGCTATTTTCATATTTTTGAAAATACTTCTCTCTTTTTGACATCTATACTATTAAATATTCTCTTAGGAACATCTGTGCTACCATCTACTGGAAAGGTAAGATATATATCAGGAATCATATTCCAATCAACCATTCAAAACAGAATGCAACCAATTTGAAAAAAATGGAAACAGCATTATTTTTTATAATCAAAATCTTCCAAGTAATAATACTAATACTACACTAATAAGAAATGGTTGTGCCTACATATCATACTTAAAATACATGCATATTAATCATGTACTGCATAACAATTGCACATATGCACTAATCATAAAAATTCTGAATGAAATTGCATGATTATTTAACACCTTACTATCACCAAATCTTTCATCTTTATCTCATGATTTCACTGTTAGGTTTTAAGTAGTTTTTTAATGTAGAGGTCAAATGAAATTTGGAAATGGTGAATTAACTTTTTTGGAAACGGTGAAATTTGGAAATGGTGAATTAACTTTTCATCTGCCTGCATTCATAGATTTTTGTTTTCTTAATGGTGCATTTTTTAAAGAAACAATACTCACATTGTCAACAAGTGTCACTTCAGGGATGAAACACAGAAAGTTATATTTACATGCCAGGATATTCATATAAAAGGCACATTTTCATGGACGTCTAAACCTCATGAATTTATATTTGTGTGCACTACGGTGGCTAAATGTCCCTCTCAGGAGAAGGTAAAATAGTAGAAACATAGAACATGCACAGATGTTGTAAGAACTCCGGACTCATATTCGGACTCTTATTGGAGGAGTTAAATGCAAATTGTTAACTGTTAAAACTTGAACAATTTAATTAATATGTCTGATGTCCAGAATCATACATATCAGAATTTTTTAGAACAACACAGGTAGTTGATATGAAGTTCCCATTAGCTCTTTTAATAATACAGAATAATTAGCAAAGATTCTGAATATTAGTTAACAAATATTTCACATATATCTTTCGATTTATTTCAAATTGATTGTGGCATTCCTTGGTCAACGAATGTATTCTAATAACTGTGATTAAGATTACAAAAGTATTTAAGTCAGCAATAAATTGACTCTTTTGTATAAAATATAAAAATAAATCAAAGTTGAGTTCCTAATTGTTCTGAATATATGCATTAAAGGAGATGATGTATGTACTTTATGTATGTTTCTTTTGGTTCCAACAATAGATAATTTGAATAATGCAGTAAAAGATAGAAACCATAAACAAAGCAATAGGATGAATTTTATATAGATTAGAATGTTTCAATAACTAAAGCCTATTTCAATTTTATAGCAGAAAGTCAAATAATAAATTTTATTATTGCTAGTCTTACTGTTGGTTGTTATTGTTTGTTTACAAAGATTTATTAAATAAGATCAAAATATGCACATTTGAGTTTAGAATTGATTTGCAATACATTGCTTCTTCGGGGTAAGCAGAAATGAATATTTACTGGAATTGTAAAAATGTTAAAAAGCAGCTACTTAAAGTCAGGCATATTTAAGGAGCTTATTATTTATAATCAGTACACACTAAACATAGTTGGAAATCAGCATTTGATTACTTTAGTTAAACTTCACAGTAAAAAGGTATACTTTCATCAAATTATACAATCTACATTCTCCTTCATTAGAAGTTAAAATAAGGGTAATAGAAAAGAAAAATTGTTTTGCTATAAAGTTTAGTTATTGAGGTTGGCAGGATAACATAAATATGTTGATTTAGAATTATTTACTAGAACAACGACATTCATATATCTACAATCACTATAATTTTATGAGCTTCTCTGACTGGTATTGAATGCTGTAAATGTGTTCTAATAAATTAAACAATCACATTTATGTGTTTTTCACCAAGTCTTTTTAGTCCACCTTGTAATACATAAATCTTGAGGAAACAAATTTTAAAAGGTAATTCACATAAAATTCCAAAAATTAATCAAGTTTTTAATTTATATAAGACATTAGATGAGTGTGAAATACGTTACAAAAGATAATGTGTCAAAAAATATTGCATCATTAAATTGATAATAATGTTTTATTATCCTCAAAATCATCCTTACAAGAACCATTATTCAAATAAGCAAAAACAAAAAAATTATTTATTTAAGCAAACATCCATTACCTCCTGGGGTGTATACTGTTACAGTTAGTGACAAAATGTACTAAATATACTTTTGTGAGCTTTGCTCACTCAATTTTGAGACTATCACTTATGAAGTACTATTTTAAGGATTTATAGGCCTTATATAGACACATTTACCAAATTTTTACACACGTTCACTTTTCTGTTCTTATCTACATACTCAAACTTTTTTCCCCATGACTTATTTTTTCCATCATTCCCAATCATCCTATCACCCCTATCTTCTGTAATTTATAATAAAAAACACCCCAAAACAAAACAGTTAAAGAGGTAGATATGACTAAATGAAAACAGAATGTGCATTCAACAGACAAAGGACAATTCCATTATTATTTAATGATTAATGATAATAATATTTAATTAATAATATATTATTCTCCAAAGGGATTTCGCTTTTCATAGTGACATAAGAATTAAATTTTACATCTAAGCTTTTCTTGCAATTAAATAAGAAATCATATGCAAGTAACCTAGCAGAGTTCCTGTCTAATAAGAGTTATGAAAAGCATATTCATTTTCCTCTTTCCTTAGAGAAAATTATCTGAACTTTAAAAAAGTTATTTAAACAACAGTCCTCTCTATTTCTTGCACAGCTCCCTTCACTACTGATGGAATGTAAGAAAAGAATGGTGAATGGCCCCAGCATTTGGGGACTCTTTGTCTCAGTAAATCAGTGAGGAAGTATCACAAACAGTAGGTCAGAGTTAGACAGTATCCATATCCTCAGTGTTAATATTATGATTTCAGTTATCTTTATATGAAGGATCTAAATAGTACTGGCTCCAGTTAAACTACGTTTAGTTTATTACGTCAATGGTTAACTGAAGTAGATTGTCCACATATCTAGTATCCCAAGAAACAGACCTTTACACAAATAAGCTTAATTTATTTGATGAATTCTTCTAATACTGAAAGAAAAATAAATCAGAAGAGCACTAAATTTGAAGATCAGTCATGTGTTTCCTGTGACTGTGTCTTAGTGTGTGTATGTATTTTTAATTCTTTTAAAAATGTATTTGAATATTATCTTTGATTTTTCCAAACATAGAGATGGCAGTTTTGTGATCATAAAAAAATCCTCAAAAAACCCGGAATTATCTTTTGGAGGGCAAGCCTCTTACATTACAGGCTTCCCCCTGCTAGCTAAGTGTTCTAGGACCCATCAACATCAGTGTACCAGCTAGTGTTGTTGTGAGAGGATGCATTCGACTTCAGTGGATTTTTCTTGGAGATTCTTTCAATGCGTTTGCTTGTTTCATGACGGTTGATTTACCAGCATCTGCTCACACCACACTGAGTATTCAGTTTTGGACGAAAAACAGCATGAACCCGATGCCTTACCCACTCTAATCACCTGATCTCGACCAGAGTAACTTTCCGTTTTGTTTGCCCAGATGAAAAAGTCCTCAAAGGAAAACATTTTGCCAGTGTGGAAGACTTGAAACAAAAATGACAGAAGCACTAGAAGGCATCAAAATTGATGAGTTCAAAAACTGTCTTGAGTACTGGAAAAATCATCTCGATAGGAGTATTTTATCAAACAGATAACTTTGAAGGTGACTAAAGTTTAAACATATAAGAATAAATATACAATTTTTAATAAATAGATTTTGGTTTTGGGGGGATTACCTTTCTTACACACTTAATAAAAAGAAATATAGGCACAATTGCTACAATCATCATCCAGTTCTACTGTGAACAAATTAGTTTCTGGTGCTTGCCCATGAGAGGTAAACATCTTCTTCCAGAACACTGGGGTTCAATTTCTGTTACCGCTTCTGGTACAGTAAATGACACTCAGCTGCCTGATAGAGTTCATTTGCCTCTGAGGTATACCATATTTACTGAAGCATCACACAATAATATTAACTTGGATAGTAAACTCAATGAACCAGTGTACACCATTCCCAGTTAGATGCAGAGCACCTAATTCACTGAAGAAAATTGTGTTTTCTGCTTGCATATTATCCAAGAAAAATAATTAGTTTTATAAGAACATAGATTGAAAACAATGAGCAATAACATTCAAAATTAAGGCATATGTTAAAGTTTTTAGCAGTTGTACACCTTGTATTTTAATTTTGAACACTTTTCTAGAAACTAGTTTTGTAAAACTAGTAGATCGTTTTTCTCTGAGCACTTTTCCCCCCTTCTTTTTTGTTTTAACTTGGTAGGTTTAAAAAAAATGTATAGTGTGTTTCTCAAAATCTTTATAGCTGATTTTGCTTTCAACCATCCTTCACTTTTCTTCTTAGTCACGAAACAGGAGAGCAGAAGAAAACTGAAATAAGAAAATTTCCATTTTAACACGATGAAAATACTAGCTTTGCATCCCATAAGCTTCCCTCACATGCCCTTTTCCTGTCTCAACTGGAAGAAAAATCACAGTACTAGGATTTATTTATGCTTTCCAAACAAAATGATATTTATCCAGAAAACGTATGTCATAGAGAATCCCCATATCTATACTAAATATGTTAAAGAAAGAAACACAAAAGAACAAAAAGATCAGTAAACCAATAAATGTAAATTTTTATTCTATGAAAAAAACATGTCTTTAAAATAGGTTTAGTAAAGCTAATACAAGGTTATGACATAACTCTGTGTGTGTGTGTGCGCGTGTGTGTGTGTGTGTGTGTGTATGTGTGTGTTAAAGACTAAGTATGCTCTTGGTAAACTTAATGTCGAAAGAATATTATATGTCTTTTTTTATCCAGCTTAGTTCACAATGCTAGAATCTTTTTCATATCCTTCAAAAATTATTGCCCAGTGTTGACAGCCCATTCCATAGTAAGATCATTCTGGATGTGGAGGAGTTCGATGGTTGACATATAGAAATACAGTAAGACAATTTGGAAATTAGTATAAAGGAAATTAGCAGAAATGTAAAGATTATTTCCTAGATGTTGAATAAAGATGGCTAAGAATACTTGAGAAGCACCGATGTAAGCAATCTAAAATTAAAAATAAAACAACATGCTTTTTAAACTCTGTAGAATTTCAAACCAAAATGACTGAGTGTGGGAGACATCCTTGATTGTCTGCATAAATTTTACACTAGAAACTTAGGACTATACCAGGGCATACTACAGAGAGAGATTGGAAGACTTAGTGGGCATAGAGATTAGAGGAAAGATTGTTGGAGACTGACTACAACTCTCTGGCCAAGGGAGGAATAGCAGTGTAGCCTAAGGTTCCATCTGAAAACCTTTAAAACAAATGTTAGTCAAGATTTTGCTGAAGATGAACATCTTATGTGCCTTGCGAGAGTACACTGAGCCATAGACAACGTTTTAGATTTTAGCAAGGTGTCTCTGTTGAGCCCAATAGGAGTCTAAGGGGAACGGATTGAGAAGTTGATTCTTTAGGTAACAATTTGCAAGAGTTTATTCAAGTATTTTGTTTGTGGGATTCAAAAATTGTTGCTCTGTTTTTGTTGTTGTTGTTGTTTGTTTGTTTTTATAAGATAATAGGGGAAGATGTGAACAGTAAAGAAGTCAGGCACTTCCTGAACCTTCGCTACCACCCAGGGTGAAGGTGACTTTAAAAAAAAAATCTCAAAATCATTATGAAATTTAATACCATTGAATACTGGCTCACCAAATGTCACGAAAGCTAAATGTTGCCAAATACCACCAAAGCAAACACAACGCTAAGTGCATTGCTTACCATGGTCAAATAGTAAATATATTTTGTCTATTTTATCCTGACAGTAAAATCAAGGTTTTCAATCCGAGAAAGACACATTATAGACTTACAGGCAACCTTGGTGCTATTTACTTATGCTTTATTTTCCTTCATTGGGCATAGTGATGAGTGCCAGACATACCCTGTCTGAGTGTGTGGGAGAGTAGAGTGTGGAAGAAAACACCTGTACTATAGCAGAAGAGCCCAAAATTATGAAACTGGAATCTTATATAGGTATAGTAGTCTTACCTTTTCTCTGTAATGAAAATAAATTTCTCTGGGAGGGAAGGACCAAGTCTTCTAGGTTCTCTCAATCTTTGGGACTGTGATAAATGACCTTGGGTTTTACAATCCTCTGGAATGCAAGCTCCAGAGCTATGACTTTAGCATTTGAGGAGTCAATTAGGCAAAATAAGACATTATCATTAAATCATGTCAGTTTTCTTTACCAGAAAACTCTGAGTGTGCAGAAAAATGAAAAGATTTACATTATTTCTCAAGAAGGGATCACTCCTTCTACAGTGTTGTAAGGTGGTGTGATATTTGTTAAGATTTTAAAATCTGGTTTCTGGTGATTCTTTCAATGAAGAGGTCCAATTAGAATAAAGCAAGAATCATAATGTAACAGTTAAAATTGGTAAAATCAGTTAGGCAAGGATTTGAGGGAAGAAATTTGCGGAGTCCTAAGGTGTAAACCATTGTTTGATGTTTTCTGTTGAAGAGTGGATATGTCTTTCAGAAAGTTTCTGGAATAAAATTAATTGGAACTTTTATCTTCCTGGGCAGGAATTTTCTGACACAGAAAAGTTATATCCATAAAGAACATAGTAGTAGTAAATTATGTCAGTGTAAACTATAAGCTATGTTGATGGTTTTGATTCTTAGTACGTCCTACGTATCTTTGGTGTAGAGCTAGCCAATTACACTTCAGTTCCTGCTTCCATGTCACACCCTAGTATGTCCCACCCATTGGCTGATGTCTCTTTACTTAATTGGATCCCTGCAACTTGTAGAATAGTAGACACATAGGATGGGCAAGACATCAGTGTGAGGAGACTGGAGCAGAAAAAATAGGAACCTGGCTTTTTATGAGTTGCAACTACACTGGGAGAAGCCTTAAAATACTAATGGGTGTGAGGAGACATCAGAGAAGGATTTGTAGTCGTAGATGAGATATTAGAATCAAAGACCCTTCATAATCTGGGTATCCATATAAAATGAGTCTCTGGTCACCTGCAGGCAGGTAAGTCCCGGCATGTTCAGGTTTCACCTTTGGTTTCTGAAGAGGTAATTAAGCTTGTTGTAGTTAATTCACAATTCTCATCTGTATAACAATTCTGTAATTAATGTTTAAGAAAGTTTATACATCCTTTAAAAATAATAAAACCTCAGTGTAATTTTATGGATAAAATATTTCTCTTATATATTTCCCAAATGCAGATACAGTATATGGGCTTGTGTCACGAAGCAATATACTATGAAATTTTATGAAGACAAATAATTTTTAAAAGTACATAGAAATGTTACAAAAGGAACAAGGAAAAGGACATTGACTTGTCAAGTGTTTAAGTACAAATAGATCCGTATGTGTCTGTGTACAATAATCACTTTACAATTCCAAACCATGATTAATTTGGTTTTTGCAAAATCTATCTGAATATATATATAAATGTGGATTATCTAGTCACGAATCAGATTAAGTAACTGAAAACAAAGCAGTTAAATAGGTATTTCAGTAAAGTTTTAAGCTTTTAAGGAAGTAGCAAAGATTATTTGTAGATAGCTCAACCTCTGAATTAGTATAGGATAGTAAGTTTTGCAAATCCCTAATCCTGTAATATGTTCCGTGAAAATTGGTTTCGAAGTAACTTTAGAAAGACATTAGCTATAATAAATTCTGCAATAAAGAAAGCTCTCTAACCTTATTTGACTCACTGTTTGCCAAACTTAATTAACCATTGAATTCTTTATTCATACATCTTTTAATACAGAAAAACTAACGCAAATGTGTTGCACGGTATATGAGATTAATCTTTCCTGTGACATAGCTCTATCATGAATTTAAATAATAGTGCCTTACAAGTATAGTAAAAAGAGAGAAGCAATAGTTTTCAACTGGTTTTCAACCACAGCTGAACACTAGAATAATTTCGAAGTCTTTTTCTAATATCAATGTGCTGACACTATACTACAAAATTTCTGCTGTGTTTTGGGGAGTACGATAAAAACACATTTTGCAGAAAGCTCACTAGACTATTCTAACCTGTGGCCAAATTTAAGAACTATAGGTAGAATTCTAAAGACTACTTCTTAAAAAGTATTAGTAAGAAGTCTCTCTTGTCTCAATTAATAGCAACTTCATGTTTGCAAAAGTTCAAGATAAAACCTTGGAGTAATTCTTGACTGTTCACGTTTTTTACCCAACACATTCAGTCCATCAGAAATCTTAGAGGCAGTGGACCAGCTTTCAGCCAAGGTGAAATAGCAGGAACCAGTTTAACTTCAGGCTTGCACACAAAAAAAATTACAACCAAAAATATGGACCAAAATATAAAACAGCAATGTTAAGGTACCAGACAGCAAAGAATTAAGGACAATGATCCTGAGATTTGGAAACAAATGAAGTGAAATCTACGATTGTCCTAATTTACTAACGGGAGGATTTCCAGACCAAGAAGTCAAACTGTTGCATTGAGTTTCTAAAATTTATGTTGCCACTTCCTCAATTCTCTTTCACACATCACCATTTTGAAAAGCAGGCATTGGTTCCACTACTTCAGTAATACAACTCATTTCCATGTGACCAAAACATTTGAAATTTTTTCTTTTCATTCTTGACCCCAGAACTTTCCACACCTTTGGGAGTTTCTCTTTTAAACAGTTCCTTTTTAGCTTTACTGACACCCAACACTCTTAGTTCATCTTTTTCCTCATGAACCTTTTCCTTCTCTTTGAAGTTTTATTTCCCCCTTTGGTGTAAATAAAAATCTCTGTTCCTCCATTTAAACGAGTGGTTCTCACTTTTATCAATGACTTTAATTCTACTTATAAAGAGAAAATTGTCTACTGTAAAATGCTAGCCTCACTGCATCTTTTTTTCTTTCATAATTTTTGGATAACTCAAACTTAACACATCAACAACTGAAAATAAGACTCTTTTTCAGACCTGGTTTTGCAATGTTTCTATCCTATTCATGAATGTGACCCAACATGCATCCACTTCAGAAAATATAACATAGACATTATGATTCACACTTCCCTTTTTTGTCAAGCCCTATCTCAATCATTTCTGTCAAGTTTACTTTCAAATTATTTCACAAATTGACCCATATTTTTGCATTTCCAAAAGAACATTATTTCTAGTCCTTAAAGCTTTTCACTTTAAAGACTGCAGTAGACTCTGAAGTGGCTTCCGTAAATCTACTTTTCTTCACTCAAATCCATTTTATATGTAGTAGACACACTTTGTATGCTTTTTTTTCTTAAACAACAATCCGATTATGCCACCCCCTGACTAAAATTCACAGTCACTTTCATTGCTTTAAGGATATGAACACAAATTTTGGTGTAAATAAGAAAGTCCTCATGACCTTGCTTCTGCTAATCTCTCTGAAGTTATTTGCATCAAGTGACTCTCACTCTCTTCAGTAGAACTCTAAGCCTACAATGCTATTCCCTCTCATCTTTGCCCATGTAACTCACATGCAACCCCCTCATTTTACCCAAATAAAAATTACTTCTGAAACTTTCTTTCATCTCTCTGGCCTGGTGACATCTGCTTATCACATGTCCTCAAAGCTCAGTATGCCTCTTTCTCATAGTACATCATTGCTTGTTACATTTCCTTTAATACCGTTTTTATGTCTATATTCTTTCTCTTTTTTTAAAATTAATGTTTCACTATGCTTTATATTTTATGAGATTAGTTCAGCATTTGTTTCTGCTCATCATTACATCTCTCTGTCTTCTGTTGTGTTTGGCATATGGTAGACACTCAATATTGACAGATCATACAAATAAAAAAATAAATGGATAAAAATATAGGTTGAGACAAGAAATGGCATCCTAAATAACACATTTTTCAAGGGTCATATAATCTATACTGTTTGTTTTGAGGGATGGAACATGCACTTCTGTGTGTACTATTGGAAAGATGGAGTACACACAGAGGTTCCTGGATACTATACCTTTTTTTTTTTTTTTTTTGAGTTGGAGTCTCACTCTGTCGCCCAGACTGGAGTGCAGTGGCCATTCCCGGCCACCGCAGCTTCGACCTGCTGGGCTCCGGCGATCCTTCCGTCTCAGCCTTCCAAGTAGCTGGAACTACAGGTGCATGCTACCACGCCCGGCTAATTTTTTGATTTATTGTAGAGATGAGGTCTCGCCAAGTTGCCCAGGTAGGTCTTGAACCCGCGGGCTCAGGCAATCCACTCACCTCAGCCTCCCCAAGCAAGGGATTACAGGCTGCGCCACCGAGCCCGGCTCCATCACCTTTTTCATAGTTATTCTCCCCCATTTTTATTTTTTGAGTCAGAATCTCACTTTATAGCCTAGGCTGGAGTGCAGTGGCATGATCACGGCTTATGGCAGCCTCAATCTTTTGGGCTCAGGCACTCTTTCCACCTCAGTATCCCAAGTAACTGCGACATGCCACCATACCTGGCTAATTTTTTTTTGTGTGTGTGGAGATTAGCTCTTGCTATGTTGTCAGACTGGTCTGGAACTCCTGTTAAGTGATCCTCCTGCCTCCACCTTCCAAAGCATTGGAATTACAGGCATGAGCCACCACGCCTGACTATCCTCCCCCATTTTTATTTTGTATTTATTTCTATTTTTATTTATTTAATGTTCGAGTTGGTGTCTTACTTTATCACCCAGGCTGGAAGGTCCACCCCCATTTTTAAAGGCATATCTCTCACCCCAAACTAATCTTATTGTGGCATGTTGCTGTGGCTATAAAAACATCAGGGGCACCTAACAAAGGGACTATTTGAAATTGGTGTGTGGGAACCTTCTTTTATTTTTATTTTTATTTTTATTTTTTGAGTTGGAGTCTCACTCTGTCGCCCAGACTGGAGTACAGTGGCCGCTCCCGGCCACCGCAGCCTCGACCTGCTGGGCTCCGGTGATCCTTCCGCCTCAGCCTTCCAAGTAGCTGGAACTACAGGCGCGTGCTACCACGCCCAGCTAATTTTTGATTTATTGTAAAGATGAGGTCTCGCCAAGTTGGCCAGGCGGGTCTCGAACCCGCGGGCTCAGGCAATCCACTCACCTCAGCCTCCCAAAGGCGCGGGATTACAGGCTGAGCCACCGAGCCCAGCTTATTTCTGTAATATTTTGAAGCTACTCTATTTTGCTTTAAAACATTTATTTTAAAAACTGCACGTTGGGCTGGGCACAGTGGTGCATGCTTATAAACCCAGCACTTTGGGAGGGTGAGGCAAGAGGATTATTTGAGCCCAGGAGTTCGAGACCAGCCTGGGCAACATAGTAAGACCTCATCTCTACAAAGAAATAAAAAAAAAAAATTAACCAGGCATGGTGGCATACACCTGTAGTCCAAGCTACTACAGAGGCTGCGGCCAAAGGATTGCCTGATCTCAGGAGGTCAAGGCTACAATGAGCTGTGATTGTGCCACTGCCCTCCAGCCTGGGCAACAGAATGAGACATCAACTCAAAACAAAACAAAAAATTGCATGTCAGAGCCATAAATGGAAACCCAGTATCATTTTCCGAAAGTCCTGATAGGCACAAAAAGAAAATGAAAGCTAAACGATTGTTATTTCCAGATAATGTTGCAGGCTAAAGCCTCCAAGCCAAGGCTTTGCTGGTTCCTTGTTAAAAGGCGGAAGATGAGCACTGTTACAGAATTGTTAAATTAGCACCAACCTGAGACTTCCTCTTTGAGAGGAATGAAAAGAGAAAGATGGTCAAAACTTGAAGCAAGTAACTTTTTCACGTGATTCACCATCATCTGTTCGGTGTCCTGGAAGCACCTAAAATCATCGTGGGTACCTCTAATAGTCCTAGGCCACACTTTGTGAGGCTCTGACCCAGCCGCCCTCCTCAGTCCACGAATGAGAGTGAAAGGAACTCTGAGAGAGGAAGTGACTGGCTTCAAGTCCTTCAAAAAATCAGAGGCGAACTAAACAAAAACCACCGCCTCCTGACTCCACCACCCCCATCTTCTCCCAGCCTTCCCTTCCTTTCTCCCTTCCAACCTACCTCCTGTTCAGCCCCTCCCAGCTGTAGAACTTGCTTATTTGGTTTCTTGATTTGGGTCAGGGTGCTACAAGTGGTCATTGGTATGAAGCTAAACCAGCCTGGATGGTATGTCCCAATGTCGGGATGGAAACTCCCCTCACAATGGGAAGAGGGAAAGAAGTGTACATCCCAGCCTCCCACATTTAAAGGATGGTGGATCTATCGCTCCCACACCCAGGTCCCGTTCCTCCTCAGGCCTCCAGGCCTGGCCCCTCCCTGCTCAGCTAAGCCCAGTGACCCTGAGCTTTTCTTGCTCAATGCTGAGAATTGCCTGCTGCCTTCCCAGATGCCACTGACACTGAGAAAGAGTTCCATGGACACTAACTCCCAGGAGCTAGTCCTCAGGAGCTGGCTGTGAGAGCCATGGGAGAGTGTCACCCAGGCGTGTCCTTGAAGATGGAGGCTTGGTGCTACCTTGAGGCTACCTGGCTAAGCAGGAAGTCCCTTCCAGCCTTCAGGCCCTTGCTCAGCATTTTCACTTTCTAGGCCAATGGGTGATGTCCTCCTCCAGGCTGGTGGGGTGCTGAGCGCTCTCCTACCTGCACCCCGAAGCAGAACTGACTTCTGTAGGATAGTTTTCAGGAAGGTTCAAGAAATGTGTTTGAAAAGATGGATGCTCACTGCTTCAAGTGTACCCAGACAAAGTCACAGCCCTTGGGTCTTGCTTCTCATTCACTTTCCTGTGCTTGAAGGAAGTTGTTGAGGAGCTGGCCCAGGATATACTCTCCAAGCTTCCCAAAGACTTTGACCTGGAAAAGGTCATGAAGTTGTACCCTGTGGTCTACAAGGAATCCATGAACACCGTCCTGAGGCAGGAGCTCATCAGGTTTAACAGGTAGGCTGGGTGATCTTGCTTGATTCCGGGGAGTTGGAGGGTGAAGGGCAAGATCTAATGGGCAGTAGCTTAGATGGATGCTTGATAACGGGTTGCTATGCAGAGAAAGTGGATTGCCCCACCTGTAGGGAAGGCTACACACAGGGCCATTCCCAGCAGGTGTTGGCCTAGGGTTAAATGACTTCTATTCATTCTCTCCCTCTCATTCGTAGGACATCTATAAATAGGCTAAAACCTATTTATAGATGTCCAACCACAGGCTACTAGTAAAAGTAGTCATTAGACCTACCTTTTTTTTGTTCGAGTCAGAGTCTCGCTGTGTTGCCCAGGCTGGAATGGCACCATCATAACTCACTGTAGCCTCAAACTCCTGTGCTCAAGCAATCTTTTTCCTCAGCCTCCCGAGAGCTGGGACTATGGGTGCATGACACCATGCCCAGCTAATTTTTTAATTTTTAAAATTTTTTGTAGAGACAGGGTCTTGCTATGTCACCCAGACTGGTCTCAAACTCCTGGCCTCAAATGATCCTCCTACCTTAGCCTCCCAAAACACTGGGATTAAAAGGCATGAACCACTGTGCCTGGCCAAGAATCATTTTTATGGAGCCCTTAGTGCCAGATACGGTTTTAAGCACTATGCATAAAACCATAGAGTCTTTTGAAATACGCACAGTTATTTTTTTGTTATTCTTGTTATTTTTTATTTTTTTTAGTTGGAGTCTCACTCTGTCACCCAGACTGGAGTGCAGTGGCCGCTCCCGGCCACCGCAGCCTCGACCTGCTGGGCTCCAGCGATCCTTCCACCTCAGCCTGCCAAGTAGCTGGAACTACAGGCGCGTGCTACCACACCCG
>CAUYQG010097289.1:0-27308 GCA_963574415.1 Tarsius wallacei
GGCGAGACCTCATTTCTACAATAAATCAAAAAATTAGCTGAGCATGGTAGCGTTCACCTGTAGTTCCAGCTACTTGGAAGGCTGAGGCGGAAGGATCGCCGGAGCCCAGCAGGTCGAGGCTGCGGTGGCCGGGAGCAGCCACTGCATTCCAGTTTGGGCAACAGAGTGAGACTCCAACTCAAAAAAAAAAAAAAAAAAAAAAAGAAGCAGAGCTGGGATGAACTTAATGCTGAATCCAAAGCTCACAATCTTTCCACAACACAACACCAACTTCAGTACAGTATAAATTAACCAGCTATGTCCTAATTCACAACACTTTTTCTAAGCCACAAATCAATTTCTATTTTTTCCCCCTAAATTAAGAGCAATGCAACTTGAGATTTTTGGAAACAGTATCATAGGTACATTCTGGAAGCCCTGCCAACTTCTCCACTTCATCTTGTGCAATCTTCTCCTCCCCCTCTGCATTCCAGTCATACTAGCCTTGTCAAAGATACCAATCCACTCCCAACCCTCCCCCTTCCAACCTGAGAAACTTCATGGTTTTGTTTTCCCCACTTGCAATGCTCCTAACCCACTCTCCACCATGCTCCAATTCTGACCTGGTTAATTCCTATACATCCTGCAGTTCTTAGGCTTAGAGTCCCTCCCAGAGCACATGACCTAAACCAATCCCACTCCCATGATTATACCACAGAAGCTGCTAGTTTTTTCATCAACCAACCCAATTTGCAATCGTATATTTTCATTTTGTGTTGCAATGTCTCCCTCACTAGTACATATACTCCATGAGAGCAAGAATGATTTCTGTATTGCTCACCATTGTATTCTTAGCACCTAGAATATATTGTGTCTAGTACACAATAAGTGCTCAGCTAAAAAAGTAAATAAGTAAAAGATGGCATCATTCATTTACTCATTTATGTACTAATTTGTTGAGTGTATCTTTATCAAGCACAGGTAACTGTATAGCTCAGTAGTAGCTACACAGTGTAGAAGCTCAACAAATACTTGACTACATGATAAAAGAAGAGCAGAACTTCACCTACTCTTCCAGTCACTGTTCCCCATAAGGCCTGAGGGTTCAAGTCAGTGAGTCTTCAACATGTCACTACTTTAAAAAGAGGGCTGCTCTCAGGGCCCATGTAGAATTATCCCCGGAATGACTATGCAGGTCTAACACACATATCTGCTCTCCCAATCACTGTTATTACACATACACGCACGCGCACGCACACACACACACACCTCTTTTTTCTATCTGGAGCACAATTTTTAAATTGCCATGTTTTTTTTTCCTACTTCACTCTAATTTATTTTTTATTTCCATTCAATTTATGGGCTTTGGTGCCAATAGGGTTTGGTCATTATTGCTACTGCCTTTCTTTTGCTCAAAGAATCTATCCAATTTCATTACATCTTTGGGTCCCCTCCCTGGCACACCCACTAGGAACTTCTTTAGGATCGAGTGTAACCCAACAGGCAAGACTGGCAGAAGTCTGAACATCAGATAAGGGGAATTTACTCCTTCTAATCGCTTTGTTAAGAAGCTAATTCTATCATGTGTCCAAGCCATCCTACAAGTGATTTCTACAGTTCTAACAAAATTTCTTAAAAAATGGTTTTAGACATTAAACTTTTCCTAGTATCTACTTTTATTTACAAACTGTCCAAGAAATGTTTCATATCACCAATTAAACACTGACATTATTAGGACAATTCTGGTCTGTTGTATAAAACTAAACAATTAGTAAAAGCAATAATCCTCCCCTCAGTAGACAGTACAACACCTAGCATAGGCCTTGCATTCTACTATATTGGCTCCTATGTCAAAACAAAGTCCCTGCCTGCCAGGAGGCTGCAATACAATTACTTGGGATATACTTGAAACATTGATAAACAAAACAAGATAAATATACAAAACTGCATTTTGTAGCATGCCAAATGACAAGATACATAGCAAACTATTTATAAGTTGATATCATAATATTTGTATTACATATAGTATACAACTTTCATGCTACAAATGTACCACCATATGCAGAAAATCTGCTATCCTTTGTAGCCACATTTGCCCAGTGAATAGCTTTCCTTGGTGCAGAAAAGTTCTCCAACAGGACATACCATCTCTAATCTACTGTTAAATTTGCTAAGTATAAGAAAAATTTTATTTTTGAAATATAACCTTCCACACTAAAATAATGTGTTTAAGTTTTGAAATATCACA
This sequence comes from Tarsius wallacei, assembly GCA_963574415.1. Classification (NCBI taxonomy): domain Eukaryota; kingdom Metazoa; phylum Chordata; class Mammalia; order Primates; family Tarsiidae; genus Tarsius; species Tarsius wallacei. Next base: position 2,228 of record CAUYQG010097289.1, read on the forward strand.
TAGAAAGGTTCAACATGACAAAGTAAGCATACCTTATGGATTTTATTATCACCAAATATGTCTAATAGAAAACAAGGTGAAAACAAAAGACTTTGCCATCAGTGGGACAGTAAGGAGATAAGAGCCAGAAAGAGGGCTCAGTAACAGTGTGTCTACCATATACAGCAATCTACCAGAACTTCATACTCTCACTCATTCCTTTCTCATATGGGCAACTGTCAACTCCCCTCCAATGGTGAAGAGTCAAATCATGAATAAAGTATTCCATGAGTAAAAGACTCATTTTTGCCACTAATTTAACCTCATTAAATAAGAAAACATTTATTAATATCCAATATGCCAAGTGATAGTGACTTATAACAGTAAGCTAAAGGAGAATCTGAGATGATTTTAAGAAGCCAAAGATGATTATACCATCAGACCCGTGGATAAAACACATAGAAAGTAAAGTTTGCCTTTGACATCTTCATCTCTTTTTCTGAGAGCTTACCTTCTCCTGAGTCACTCTTTCCCACTAACCTAATACATCTACACTCCAGAGAATGAAGATCCTGACATTTTTACATATTAATAACTTATCACAAATAATCCCTAACTTATCTATTGGTCATATTCCCAAAGTTGCACCTAGATCTCATTTTCCCATAGAAACTGTACTCTAACAGTAATTAGGTTCCTAGGCCAGTTCACAAGAGGCTATAAAACACACATGGTGCTGAAATGCTATACATTTTGCCATAATAAACAGTAGAAAAGTAATGTGATGCTAGCAATGAAACAAACAGGAAAGTAGGATACAAAGTGGTTTGGTAGTTATTGGTGAGTTGCATTCTCCTGACACATCCTTTCCCTATCACACACCTAGTCTGCAATGAGATAATGCTGGGCTATCAATTGAAGGCTTCACACATACTCAGTTTCTCATTATTGACAACCAAAAAAAGGGAAAGGGGTAGTATTTAACTCAATTACCTTCCCTAGTTAGTTTCTCTCTCCATAACAAGTGGAAAGAATCAGGATAATTAGGAAAACATGCTATCAAGAAAGGGTTAAAGGGTAAAGGGCAGCAGCTCTCTCTTAAACCAGAGAAGAACTTGAATCCTGAAGTCAAAAGATACAGATACACCACTTATTGACGTTGTGACTTTGAAGGAGTTTCTTTACATCCCCAAGTCTCATTTACCTTATTTGTAAAACAGTGGTGATGGTACTATAACAGATGCCCAGCATGTCTTCCCTCTTTCCCTTTGGGGAATTACCTCCACCTCAACTACCTATTCTAGATGGCTTTGATAAAGCTGTCCATCAAAGGGGTGGGGGATGTAATCCAGGCTTGGCCAACTAAGAGTATTCATCCCCTCTGACCACAATGATTAGTCCACAAATGAGCCATGATGCAGCAAAACCAAATAAAGTTCTGTTCTTTAAACATGGAGAAGAGTTGCTCAGCTGGACTCAAGTAAGTCTGAAGTTGCCTATGTAGTGTTTTCCAGCCTGTGGAGAATACCTATCTGCAAAATGCAAACAACTGTAGAAAAGAAATAAAGATTCTTGATAACATCTATGAAGCCAACCTTCCACTCCTATCCTTCACAATACCTTTTTTCCTTAAGCTGGTGTGAGTTTGTCATCAGCAGCAATGGGAAAGAGCTAGACTTAATAACCAATCACAGAGCTGGGCCAAGTTTAATGAAAATGTTAAATGCCTGGCAATTGCAAGTTCTCAATAAATGGATTGCTGTCGAAGTGGTTACTCTAGTAATTAGGAATATCATCAAAGAGTGAAAGGCAAGCACTGCTAGAGACTAAAAACAAAAGGCAAAAAGGCCTAAAATAGCATTCCCAGCTGGAGGAAGCAGTTTGGGGAGAATGTGAACCCTCAGGCAAGGGGAGAACCTAGGAGGCTCATAACCATTATCACACTTCAAATGAATTCACAGTGAAAGAACTAAAACTCATAATAGGGTATGACTGGCCTCCCAAAGGGTATTTGTCTTTTCACAAGATCAGTGTCTCAATGTTTAAAGATAACTCAAAATGTACAACTATGATTTTCTAAGCCCCCAAAGTCAATCGCAAAGTTTTAAGATCCTAGATGACCCAACTTAATTTTCATATGGTTCAAAATTAATACTTTAGTCAGTCGGGCTTGGTGGCTCAGCCTGTAATCCCATGCTGTGTGGATTGCCTGAGCCTGCAGGTTCGAGACCCACCTGGGCAGACGAGACCTCATCTCTACAATAAATCAAAAAATTAGCTGGGCATGGTAGCATGTGCCTGTAGTTCCAGCTACTTGGAAGGCTGAGGCGGAAGGACCGCTGGAGCCCAGCAGGTCGAGGTGACAGAATGAGACTCCAACTCAAAAAAAAAAAAAAAAATACTTTAGTCATTGTTTTTTCTTCAGTAGTGATATATGTTTATTCATTAAAGATTTATTACAGTTTAAGGAAAGTATTCTTTCAACTTATAAAACAGATGAATTACTTAAAATTTTATATAGAGAGAATCGTCTTATCACTGTGGAATGTGACAAGAAATCACAAAACTGAATAACCTTCATACTTCACTCCACCCTGCCCAATCAATAAGGTTTCTCCAAAGTTGAGCCTTTTTGGAGAAAATGAAAACTTACCTCCTTGGCACTCTGAGCACTGCCATACTCCCAAAACAGCCATCCCTCATTTAGAAGCTACTATGACATGTACAAGGCATTGTGTTAGCACAAGTCACGTGCCACAAAATGTGCTCCATTAGCTAAACTGAAGCATCTAGCCACTATATCCAGATGAAATTTGTCATTTTCTCAATATACAGGGAGAGAAAATTAAAGGATTTTAAATGTTATTTCACTAATTTTTTTTTTTTTTCAAACTTGGGTCTTCTCCTGCCTATTCAACTAGAATCTAATGTGAAGTACCAACAGATGTGGCACACAATAATATACTCACTTACTTTGACACTCTACAAAGAAAGGGCACTTCAATTTCTATACAAATTTGAAAACCACAATGCCAATAGATGAGGAATCAAAAATAGTATAAGCCAGAACAGATCAATTTCCTCAATGAGTTACAAACCAGTTATAAAGAGAGGATAGAGAAATAAAAAATTAAATTAAAAATAAGAAATTTTATAAAGATAAAACAGGTGGTCAAGGAAGTTCTACAGGGGATCTGTGAAGGAAGTGAGATCATTAGGGAAATGAAATGGTAAAGACAGAAGATGATTCAAAAAAAGTAAGCTGCAAGCTGGGCTTTGAAGGAAAGAGAAGCATTTAACATGGTAAAAAGAGGAGCAGCATGGTAGAAGTTTCAAGTTGTACTACGATGTTGCTACTGCAGATCTGTGTGTTTTATCTGGCAAACCCATGGTGGTTAGAAAAAGAGTTGTATTAAAAAAAAAAAGAAAGAAAGAAAGAAAGAAAAGACAAAGAATTGTGAAGAATTTTTTTTTTTTTTAATTTTTGAGTTGGGATCTTACTTTGTCACCCAGGCTGGAGTGTACTGGCACAATCCCAACTCACCACAGCCTCAAACTCCGGGGCTCAGGCGATCCTTCTGTTCAGCCTCTCGAGAAGCTGGGACTACAGGCTCATGCCACCACACCCAGCTAATTTTTTTTAATGTTTTATAGAGACAAGGTCTCACTATGCTGTCCAGGCTGGTCTCAAACCCCTGGGCTCAAGCAATCCTCTCACCTCAGCCTCCCAAAGTGCTGGGATTACAGGCATGAGCCACTGCATCTAACTGTGACATGAGAATTTTAAGTCAGGTAACACAAATTCCTAATTCTATATACCAGGAGTGCCAAAAATATGTATACACATTTTAAGAGACGTTACCTATGTATTAATTTTCAAAGTTGAACTGAATTACAGTAGCAATGTATATTATGACGTTCGCTCAAATGTTAGTGTCACCATGCAACAAGCAAGCATATATTGAGTACTACAATTTTAATACAGTTTTTTCCTTTCTTAAAATACATATACTTTTTTTGGCACCCTTTGTAATTCAGTCTAAGTTCACTGTTATATGCTATAAAAACCTCAATCAACCAAAACCAATCAACAAGATCTCTTTATCAATTTTAGAAAATATATGAGATTCACATCCTTGACAGGAACTAGAACTAAAAATTCTGTTTCAGTTATTTCTGAAAGCTTGGCTACAAAATAACATGCATAGAAGTTTTCATTTCAGATTTTGCATGATTTGTTTGTACTCCGTCTTATTCTACATAAAGGATTTGAGGCAGTTTATTAAAAAAAACCTCAAGAGGACAAGTAAAAGAATCAAAGAAAAAATAGAGGTAGGAGAATAATAAACTGAGGTAACATTTCCTTCTGGAGATGTAAACTACACAGTCCAGTTATATATGTTAGAAAAAGGGTGCAGATATTATTCAGAGCTTCTTTGTGGCCAAAACAAAGGAAAATAATCAATAGGAATGAGTATCCATTGGATAAAAACATTGTTTTTCCTATTACTGAGACCAGCTATACATAAGAGGGACAGCATTTGGATAGTATTCTTTCAGCAGCCATAATCACTAATTTTTTTGTGATTTTTCTTATATTTCTTAGTGTCAGTAAATGGCATGATGCAAGAAGCAATTTTATGAAAGAGTTTAGGAATAGAATAAATCAGCAGAAGTCTAAAGTGGTCTGATCCAAGAATATAATTCAGATATGTCTAAAGGAATAAAGAGATTGCTAGGCTCAAACAATTCTCCTGTCTTGGCCTCCCAAAGTGCTGGGATTATAGGCGTTAGCCACTGTGCCCAACAACATTTTTTTTTTTTTTGAGTTGGAGTCTCACTCTGTCACCCACACTGGAGTGCAGTGGCCGCCCCTGGCCACCGCAACCTCAACCTAATGGGCTCTGGCGATCCTTCCGCCTCAGCCTTCCAAGTAGCTGGAACTACAGGCGCGCGCTACCACACCCGGCTGATTTTTGATTTATTGTAGAGATGAGGTCTGGCCAAGTTGCCCAGGTGGGTCTCGAACCCACAGGCTCAGGCAATCCACTCACCTCAGCTTCCCAAGGCACGGAATTACAGGCTGAGCCACCGAGCCCGGCTTCCCAACATTTTATCATCTTACCATTACCCAGGTGATCCAAGAAATTGTAGACATTCTCTTGGGATCTATCCTGGATCTTTATCTAAAATCAGTGGACATTTCTACTCTCACAATTTCAACCCCATCTATGAGAATGATTCCAAAATTTTTATACCACTAGACTGCCTTGTCAAAACCTGAATTAAAATGATCAAAATGGAGCTTTAATATTTTTTTCTTCTTCCTCACCATTCATAAACAATGCTTTCCAAAGACTTCATTTCTGACAATGACCATCATTCTGGTCAATTCCAAGGCTTCAGTCATCTCTGCCCCTTCCTTCTCTTCATCTCTGGTATTCCACCCTATCAGGCTTGATCACTTCTTTTGAAGAATCTTTCTGTTTGGCATTTTCTTTTTCATTTGCACTTTTATTTTCCTACTTTATTTTTTTTTTAATTGGAGTCTCCGTCGCCCAGACTGGAGTGCAGTGGCCGCTCCCGGCCACCGCAGCCTCGACCAACTAGGCTGCGGTGATCCTTTCGCCTCAGCCTTCCAAGTAGCTGGAACTACAGGCGCACGCTACCACGCCTGGTTAATTTTTTGATTTATTGTAGAGATGAGGTCTCGCCAAGTTGCCCAGGCGGGTCTCGAACCCGCGGGCTCAGGCAATCCACTCACCTCAGCCTCCCAAAGCGCTGGGATTATAGGCTGAGCCACCGAGCCTGGATTATTTTCCTACTTTAGACCATAATAATAAGGTGATCTCTCTGCCTCATCTCTCTCTTCTCAGACTTTCCATTTCACTGTATGTTCCACTGTCTCCAAATTATTTTTGATCAAGTCACTTCCCTCAAACCTGTAGCAGAGCTTCCTATAACCAGTTATATCAAAGTAACATCCTTCAATCTGAATTTTCAGGGCAATCCAGGATCTAGTACCACACTGATGATCGCACATGTCTCATAACTATCTCCAAATCACCATCCACTACACCAAGCTAAATGGGTTAATAAACCTACTGTGCTAAGTCACATTATTTGCTTATTTTGCTTCTCCTCCCTATACCTAGAACATCCTCCTTTCTGCCTTAGTTAAATCTTATTAGTTCCTCAGGACATGGCTCATATCTTATCTCAATAATGAAGCCCTCTGCTTATTATATCCTATATGGAGCTCTTTCTTATCTGATTTTCTTCTGTATGCATCATCATTATCAGCCTTCTTAGAAGTTAATTGTTCTCTAATTGTTTCACATACATGCTTTCCAAGGTGGTCTCAAGGTTTTAATCACAAACTGTAAGCTGACTCCCAAACCTAAATCCCCATATTATCTTCCACACTAAACTTCAGACTCATACATCCAACTACCTACCTGGCAGTGCCCCTTGGATATCTAATGGGCATCTCAGATTTAACATGTCCAAACAGAAATCCTGATTTTTGACAATGAAACACGCTTATCCTTCAAGGTTACTCATGTCAGCCCCATTATCCATCCAGTTCTTGAGGCGACCCTTGATTCTTCTATTTCATTATATCCCATTTCAATCCATAAGTAAGATGTGTTGGTGTTAATCCCAAAATATAGCCCAAATCCAACCATTTCTCTTCACTGTCATCCTAGTTCAAATTACAATCATCACATCTACCTAAACTTCTCTAGTCTCCTATCTGAACTCTGTTTCTACACTTTCTCCTTTACAGTTCATTCTTTACAGAGTGGCCAGGATGATGTACTCAAATCCAAAATCAGATCACATAATTCTTTAGTTTAAAATTCCCCAAAGGCTTCCTATTTCATTAGATTTCAATAGACTAACAGACTATAAACCCATCATGGCCTAGAAGGCCGTTTACAACCTGCCACGTTCCTACCTTTCCAACCTCACCTTCTGCTCTCTATTATTTGTCGATAATGCTTCAGTGTCTGGTCTTTCCATCTCAAAGAACTTCCCCACTGACTGTTACCCCTACCTTGCTCTTCATCCACAGCATCCTTTGTATAACCGCCTCCTCTTTCATCTTTTAGGTCTCTGCTCAAATGTCACCCTCTGAGAGAGGCTCTTGACCACCACAGATAAAGTTACTCCTGAATCCATCACCCAGTTTTACTTTATTTATACACAATATAATGAATGATAAGTGCTATCCCCTCTCACTGGAATCTAAGCTTCCTTAGTTCTCTGAGGGCAGGTATCAGGCAAATTTTTTTTTAATTTCCTATTACAGTTTACCTAGTATAATCCTGAGCCTATAAGAACACCAATAAATACCTAGTGACCAACTTATAAGATATAACATCTGTGATCTGCAAAATTATACAATTCCCTAAAGCCAGATATAAATGAAGAGAAACTGCAATAAGGTTAATGGCATGATGACTACTATTTAATACAAGTTCAGAACAACATGATTCTTGACTTGAACAAGTTTTCCTAAACAAGTCAAACACTATTTCTATTGTAACCACCAGGCAAGTGATTCAAATGAAGCAAACCAAAGCCTTACTTAATGTTATAACGTCCAGTTTTCAGTGTACATCTATCAGGAAGTTGAGCAAGTTTCCTTGAGAGCATTTTAAAATACTTTCTGCACTCCTGCATTCCTGTGCCTTGTTCATAATCAGTAGAAGCAGAAAGTGGCAGTCCATCTCTAACACGAATGACTGAGGCAGACAAAATCATAGACATTTCAACCGATAGAGAAGACCTACAACAAAAGGAACAATTTGAGTTAGATAGAAATTAGAGCCAAACATAATAAACACACGTAAAAATGTTCAACTTGCAGATAATAAAAGATTACTAATTACAACAATGACATACCAAACTTCACTTAACAAATTAGCTTTTAAAAACATAATACTTGCTTCTGTCCAGCATTCTCATAAGTACAGGTAAAAGTAAAAACTGGTATACACATCATTCTCAAAACAATTTGGCAATTGCAACAAGAGTTTAAAAGCATTTGTACCCTTTGACCTCAATAAACTTAAATATATAAACCCTATCCTGAGGAAAATATTCAGAGATCCAGAAAAGATTTTAAACAGACATTCTTCCACTCAAATAACTGAAAGCAACCTAAAGATTTTAAACAGAAAGACATTCTTCCACTCAAATAACTGAAAGCAACCTAAACATCATCCTATAATAGGATGATGGTTCAGTAAATTAAAGTACATTCATGTAACATATAATGCAGCAATATATGTGTGTGTGTGTGTGTGCATAAAACACAGCAACTAAAAGTAATGCTTGTGGAAAAAAGTTTAATAATGTGGTAAAGTGCTTATATGTTAAGGAGAAAAAAGCAGGATAAAAGTTGCAAATGTTATTTTCTACAAAGATAAAGGAGAAGGAAAAAGAAAGGGAAAAATGGGGAAATGGACATAGGCAAGATGTCAAATTAAGAATAATGCTCATCTCCAGGAAGTAGTATTATGGGTGATTATTGTTTTATAATTTCCTAAGTGTTCTCAATATCCACAATGGGCACATATTACTTTTGTAATCAAAATTTTTATTTTTATTTATTATAAATCCTAAAGTTAAAATAATACTGGTTTTCGTGTTGTTCTCAATCTTTTTACCAGAAAGGAAATCACACTAGCCTCTCTTACTGGATTCTGGTCTTGCTTTACAAAAACAGATTAAAAAAACTTCATAGGCCTGAGCCTGAAAGAAACCAGGTCAACAGTCAAATTTTTATAAAATACACAGTAGTTCTCAAACTTTAGTTTGCATAGGAAGTTGAAAGTTTGGTTAGAAATGCAGAGCTCTGGGCTAGGCACGGTGGCTCAAGCCTGTAATCCCAGCACTTTGGGAGGCCAAAGCGAGAGGACTGCCTGAGCCCAGGGGTTCAAGACCAGACTGGGCAACTTGGTGAGACTCTGTCTCTACAATATATCAAAAAATAAGCTGGGCGTGGTGGCGCACGCCTGTAGTTCCAGCTGCTTGTAAGGCTGAGTCGGAAGATCACCTGAGCCCAGCAGGTTGATGCTGGGGTGGTGGTAAGCATACTACTGCTCTCCAGCCTGGGTGACAGAATACGACTCTGACTCAAAAAAAAAAGAAAAGAAAAGAAACGCAGAGTTCTGAACCCCACAAAAATTCTGACCCATTGATTGGGATAGAGCTTGAGAATCTTCAAATTTAACAAATTCCTAAGGCGATTATTTTGCTTATTGTCCAAGGACTTTACTTTAAAAACATCGAATTACAACATGTTCACCATCTGAGATTAAGTGACAACTCTTCTCTGTCAAGTCATCAGAGCACAATGTCACTAAATGCTTCTTCACTAGCAGTAGGGGCAACTGGTGAAAATGTAAAAATTTCATTAATAATTTCATGGGCTTTTTTCAAAGATATTGTATCTTAGAGACTAAATTAATCCTTACCTGCCCTCTTCAGCTAGGTCAATATTAGCGCATTCATTCTAAAAATGAAAAACTAAGTAATATATGCAAAAAAAAAATGCCACAGAAAACCAATTGGTACAGAATTTTGAAATTAGGAGTGAATAGTTTTTATTGTTATGTGAAGTTAAAATCTGACCATTCATGGTGGTAACTGGTCTGACAATAAAAATTAACCCGACTAATAAAGTTAATGCACTAAATTTACTCTCCTCTTTTCATTAGAAAAGGGGTGGAATTTCAAGGTATTAATATGTCATTACCCCTTAATATTTTTCTCCTCCATTTACTTAAAGAGAAAAAAAAAACAGAAGCAAATTCGTTTTTCTACAGTGGAATTCTCATACTAAAATCCTAGTGTGACACATTCAAATCAGCATTTTCTTCCATTCAACCAGTTTCTCTCTCTCCTGAAAGAAGTAGCCTAAGATCCCTGAAGAAAATGATATCTGTACTATAAAACCCTCTTTAAAACTTTTACCATATTTCATTTATTAAATCACAATTGAAACACTTAGCCTAAGGGTAAGAAAGAAGGGAAATGTCTTACTTCATACTCTTAAACATGTATCACTTAAATATTAAACTATTGTTTTTCCAGAAGTACACTACAACACAATGACCATTCTGGGAATTAACTTGGCTGTGACTTATAGTTCCAAACGTCTATATTTTAGTATTTTAGTATTTAACAGTAGCTTGCATTATTTTATGCCTGACCTTTCTAGGATCCTAACAGAAATATTACGAATAGTCTTTATTAATAGGTTGCCAACTTTCATGAAATCTTCAAAGTTACTCTTTTTTTTTTTTTTTTGAGTTGGAGTCTCACTCTGTCGCCCAGACTGGAGTGCAGTAGCATGCTCCCAGCCACTGCAGCCTCAACCTGCTGGGCTCCGGTGATCCTTCTGCCTCAGCCTTCCAAGTAGCTGGAACTACAGGCATGCGCTACCACGCCCCGCTAGTTTTTTATTTATTGTAGAGACGAGGTCTCACCAAGTTGCCCAGGCGGGTCTCGAACCCGCGGGCTCAGGCAATCCTCTCGCCTCGGCCTCCCAAAGTGCTGGGATTACAGGCTGAGCCACCGAGCCGGCCCAAAGTTACTCTTTAATGACTTGTAAGATATAAAGATATGATTCATACTTCCTAAAACATATACTGAGAAAATACCACTTGTAAGTTCCATTTGTTTAACAAACATTTACTTACTATCTACTGTATGCCCTGGATTATGCCAGATATTAGAGAAATCCAAATGAAAAGAGCAAACATAACACAGACTGTATTGCCAACTGGAAAACTAGAGTTAGACAATTTGCATTTCATATATTCCTAATACACACTTTAGGCTTTAACCGAAAGCACAACACAACAGTTATATTCCCTGTCAAAATTCTTAAAAGGTTGTCAGTGAATTGTTTCTATTTATCAGTAGATATGTTTTTCTGAGGAGAAAAAGTTAAAGCTCTTTCTCGCAGAGTAATCCAATTTAGCATCCAAACCAGTTGAACATAAGAAAGCAAAAGAAACTAGGACGAATGTCCAATGATCACTGTCAGGCCTAACTAATTTGTAGTATATTCCTATCACCTTTGGATAAGAAGTCTTTCTACCAACTCAATAAATACACATACTCCCATTTTCCTTCTTTTTAATCTTGGATTCATAAATAGTTTTAAAATAATAATAAAATTTAAAAATAATAATTGCATCTGGACTATGCTAGTAGAAAAAGATATCTGTCTCTATCACTTCAAGCTAGGGTTTAAGCTGGGTTGTGGTTTGGAAAACCCCAAGAAAGAACTAGTGGAATTGTGGAAAGAAAGAGATTACCACAATTGCATAGGAAGACTTGGGAGTTTTTATCTTATCAGGACCACAGATATATTTTTAGACCACTGGTCAATGTTTTTCACCTTTAACACAGAGAAAATATTACACCTGTCTTTAGACAGCAGCAGGTAACTCACAGGGAATCTGAGTACTGGCCTGTTTTTTCTCTCCCCAACAGCAACTCTTGGATGAAAAAACCCAAATTAGAATCTAAGAAAAACTAGGTAAACTTTATGAAAGGCTGAGGAAAATAAACTCGTACAACACCAAACTCTATAGAGGGGTAGCAAGCTCTCGGGCCAAGATAACAAGATGCTGACTCCTCTTCATAAACTTTGTGGGGTAATGGCTATGAGCAAAGGTATCAGGAAGGCATCTCTCAAACGGTAATGAATAAACCCCAACACATAAGTAGACTTTGTATCTATTTTCTAGCCCAATGCTTTCACAAATGCCTCTTTTAAAATAAAACATTTTATACTGGAGCCAAGCACTCATATTTTATTTTAGTTCATCATTTCCCAAACTTCAGTCATCCAAGCACCACTTTCAGAATTCTTACTTGGTCTCTATCCTACCAGTACTATTATTTACTTAATATCAGTCTTTGAATTGACTTACTTTTTGTCCTATATTTTTTAGCAATAATATCTGTGAAACCAATTTTGAGTTATTAGGCTTTTCTCCTTATTTAAATTAAAATAATATTTTGTTTCATTCAAATGTGTTTAGGTGTAAACATTTTGGATAATTTTTAAAGCGTCGTCTGCTTATTATTTTGCATATGTGTTAGTACCAAAAGTTTGGGAAACACTAACTTGGAACATATTATTTTATTAAAAATGCTACCTGAGATCTGTGAAAATTAGAAGGGGTTAATTTGGAGAGAAAGCTGTACTAACTGGGATGTACAGGAAGAGGGAGGCAGATTGAGTAAAAAGGGGGAAGGACTTTACATGGCTACAGGTTAGCAGAAAGATATTTGGAAGACAGAGCATGAAGGGGGAAAGGGAAAAAGGTGCCAAGGGCAGTCAGACTCTATTTTGCCATTCTGCCCATATCCCCTATCCCCTAGCAGTCTTTGACATTCCTAATATCCAGCACATGTAAGAACTCAGGCTCCACAACAGACTATACTCACATCTAGGACCAGGACCCCTAATAATACTCAAATGCATCAATCCCCAACAATTGTGTAGTGAGTGTCACATACTTCATAGGTGGGTATAACCTCCATTTGACAGATGAGGAAACTGAGGTTCACTTTCTCATGTCACACTGCTAGTATATGGCAGAACTGGTACTTAAGCCTAAGTCTTTTGTATCTCTACATTGCTGTGCTACATCAGTGTCCCAAAACCAACAAGAGGCAAGAAACTAGTGATACAGAAATTATGTAGCTACTCATTTTGAAATAATAATTTTTAAAAGTTTACTTTTTTTTTTTGAGTTGAAGTCTCAGGCTGCAGTACAGTGGCACATCGCCACCGCAGCCTCGAACTGCAGGGCTCAGGAGATCCTTCCGCCTCAGCCTTGTAAGTAGCTGGAACTACAGGCCTGTGCCCCGAAGCCTGGCTAATTTCTTCATTTATGGTAGAGACGAGGTCTTGCCATGTTGCCCAGGCTAGTCTTGAACCGCTAAAGCAATCCTCTTGACTCTGCCTCCCAAAGTGCTGGGATTACAGGGTGAGCAACTGCACCCAGCTAAAAGCTTACATTTTCTTTAAGAGGCAGACTCAAGCCAGGCTCGGTGGCTCAGCCTGTAATCCCGTGCTTTGGGAGGCCGAGGTGAGTGGATTGCCTGAGCCCACGGGTTTGAGACCCGCCTGGGCAATTTGGCGAGACCTAATCTCTACAATAAATCAAAAAATCAGCCAGGCGTGGTAGCACGTGCCTGTAATTCCGGCTACTTGGAAGGCTGAGGTGGAAGGATCGCCAGTCTGGGTGACAGAGTGAGACTCCGACTCAAAAAAAAAAAAAAAAAAAAGGACAGACCCTGAGGCCAGCCTGCCCAGGCTCTAATTGCGGCTCCACCCTGTACCAGCCATGTAAGTTTGGGCAAGTTTTGCCTTTCTACACCTCAATTTCCACACCTGTAAATTGTACTAATAGTATCTATTTCATAGGGTTGTTTTAAAGATGTTAACAGCATCTATCTCAGAGGATCATATAAAGCACTTGAAACACTGGTTTGTATTATGCTAAAAGTGGTCTATTAAGTATCTTCTATGCTATTCTTATTGCTTGTTGATTATCCTCTTTGGACCAGACACTTTATACACATTACCTCATTAAAGCCTTCCAAACCTGTGAGGTAGGTATTATTATAATGTTCCACTTTATCGTCGGAAATTCAAGTCCAGAAAGTTTAAGTAGTTTATTCAATCCCTAAACCAGTAAGCAGCAAAGTACGGATTTAAACTCAGACGTAACTCTAATGACTGTATGAGACACTGCCTAACATATAGAAACTTCTTATTCAAACACATGGAAAGGAAGATCACAGGCATCCCTTTGATAGGACACAGGCCACTTTCATACACCAACATAAAATATACTTAGATTTTAATCAGTCACACCTTTAAATAAAAAAAAAAAAAAAGCACCAAACAGATGTGATGGTTCTCAACATAGGAAATACCCAAATGCCTCATCAACTTAGGGCCTGGTCACAGGTGTCAGGTTCAAATACTGAACCTTAATATACCAGAAACTGTAGGTACTATTTAAGGTATTGCCTCAATCCTTACAATCTTAGCATGTGAGCAAAAACCAGTAACATGGAATGTGATTCGGAGTTTTAAAAAGTGGCAGTTCCCCTGTCATCTGGGATCCCATCAACTCTAGGCTGCTGGCTGACACTTTAGCTCTGGGCTGGGTTGGGCTTTGCCTTGGCTGAACAGACTTGGGAGGGACTGGTTCTCAAGCTCTCCACCTGCCCCAGGATGAGGCAGGACACTAAGCAGCAGGAGAAAAAGCCACAGCTGTTTCACTAGCAGAGAGATTCAAGCCAGCTCGGTCTCAGTCTTCTCTTTCGGAGACCTCCTCCACTTGTCGAGTCAATCGCTCAAGTCTCTTTGTGCCACATCGTTCCCAAAGTGCCCCATGAACGGGGCCTCAAGAGGTTTCTGTGAGTCAACGCGGGCAAATCTCTGGGCTCAATGCTCATTCCCCATCCCCACAAGATGTACAATAAGCCACCGGCTCAAGTCCTGCTCCGCCTAAAAAAAAACATGAAATGCCACCTCAAACTCTCTAGGGTCACTTAAACAGCCTAGGTGGATTACAGTGTTTCCGACATCTGCGCGTCAGGGAATTCCCACCACCATGCTGACAGCCCAGGACTATTGTCCCTCCCCTTCATCACCCTTTCCGGGGTTGCCCCATGCCCGGGGCATTTCAGCCGAGGGGCAACCGCCTCCCACGCGGTCCCACAGGCCCCTCAGGCCGAAAGGGACGAGGTGCCCGCCTGTCCACCTCTCAATGGCTCCGCGGCCCCAACGACGCCCGGCTCCCAATGACTCGGGCTTGTTCCTGCCAAGGAGTAGGTATGTAGTCCCGAGGGCGAGGGCTGAGGCTGTGGCAGGGGGCGGGAAGAGCAAGGGAAATGGCCGGCAGGGGTTCTGGCGACCCCAAGAAGGGAGAAAGAGGACCGGGAGGGGTCGGAGAGTACCTGTCGAGCCGGGACCGCCGCTCCGAGTGACGCGCCCCGCAGTGCATTGTGGGGGCCTGGGCGTGGCCTTTCGGCGAGGCTGCCCCGCGCCCAACGTGGCTCGCGCCCGCGGGATCAAGCCCCGCCCCCGTTCCCTCGGCTCGCTCAGGCCAATCGGGTCCTGTGGCAAGGACCCAATGGCCCGCCTCCTTCCGGCCCCCCCTTGGTTCCGCCCCCTCCAGGAGAGATTGGCAGCTAACCCCGCACCTGCGCCAGGAGATTGCACAATCCTCTGCTGACGGAACTAGGCTGTCCCTCCGAAATAAGGCTAATATTCCCGGCCTGTCGCCTTGTATCAGCAGGCAGTTTATCTCTTACACGCGGCCCTACAGTAACTAAATAATAAACGTATGACAGGGAGAAAAGCACTGAGCAAATTAAGGACTTGGCCCCATCTACCACCACACAAAGGAAGGAAACTAACCCTGGTATAGAAGTGCCAGATGCTGGCCCTACGGCCGCTCCCAGCCTTCGCATCGGTCATGCATTATTAAATAAATAGGCATTTACTGAGTGTTTACCATGTGCCAAACACCGTGTTAGGTGTTGGGTTACGGGGGTGAACATAACACGTGATGGAATTTAAGGTGTAATAAGAGTAAGAGATATTAAAGCATAAATCTTACATAATTATAAATTGTGATCAGTACTGTGAAGGAAAATCAGTGGGTACAATGAAAGATTAATTTTGGACTGTCGGGGAAGAGCCTTCTGAATAAACGCCTTTTAAGCTCCAGGCGTATTAAAGAGCCTTAAAGAATGTTCCAGGTCAAAGGAACATTATGTGTGAGATTGTTGGGGCATGAAAGAACGTTGTGTGTTCTAGGAACTAAAGGGAAGTCAGTGTGGCTGGAGCTGAAATGGGGCAAGGGCCAGACCAAGCTGGCTCTTACTGGCCACATCATAGATTTCAGACTGTATTTTAGAAGGTACCCTAAGGTCAAAGGGCAGCCAATAAAGACTGTTAAGTAGGAGCTGATTTACATATTTAAGAGCTCACCGGGGCTGTTTGTGAGGAATAGATTGGAAGAGGGCAAGAAGGGTTGCTTGAAGGCCAGTAAGAGGCAGTTAAGGCCAGAAATGATGGTAGCTTGAACTAGGGTAATGGCAGTAGAGATAAAAAGAGGTGAATAATTTCAAGATATGTATAAATCAGAGGTGGAATTCAAGGAACTTAATAATGGATTGGTTTGCCGGGAAGGGTCAAGAAACAGGACTATTAAAGATGACTCCTTAAGTAACTAGGAGGATTAAGAAACCATTTACTGATTCAGGAAACATAGAAGGAGGAGCAATGGTTTGGGATATGTTAAATTTGAGACACTGACAAATGGAGATGTCTGGCAGATTTGAATATTTAAGTCTAGAGTTCAAAAGAAAGATCTGGACTAATTATATAAATTTAGTGGTTGTTGGAATGACTTAAATCAGCAACTCTACTCCTAGATATATACTCGATAGAAATGTATTCATAGGTTCACCAAAAGACATATATATAGATAATGATGTTCATAGGATGAATAAATTTTAGAATATTCACATAATACAATATTATACAGGAAAGAGAATGAACAATCTACAATTACACACAAAGCGTGGATAAATCTGGCAATCACAAAATTAAGTGAAATAAGATAGACACAAAAAATGAATACTACATTATTTAATTTACACAATGCTCAAAACCCAAAATAATATATGGTAATAGAAGTCAGGATATTGGTGACCCTTAGGTAGTATTACTATTTGGAAGGGAGCAGTAGAGGGCTTCTGGTGTTCTAGTAATGTTCTACTTGGTCTGGTTGGTTATATGATGTGTTCAGTTAATGAAAAGTTATCAAGCTGTACACTTATGATTTATGCAATTTTTCAATATGTATTTTACACTTAATAGAAAGTTTACATTTTGATTAAGTAACTGGTACCAAATTAAACCTCTTACCACAAACAATGTAAGACTGGACCAAATCTATAAAACAAGTGTTTTCGGGCATTGGACAAGTGACAGTAAAATTGTGATTCTGGAAAGAAGGAAAACAAACAAGATGAGCTCAAAGACTTCCTTAGACTTCTTCCTGGAGGTATTTTTCTAAGCACAGGATAGAAGAAAGCCAAGCAGAGTACAGTACTCTTGCTGAGGATACAGAAATTAGAATTAAGAGAAACTGAGACAATTGATATATGCAGGGTAGAATACCATAGAAAAAACTACAGAAATGTACATAAGGGGCTACCTTGAATCTTTGAGGTAAGTTTAAGGATAGACTCTATAAAGCTGGTACATAACAACTTCTGGGAAAATTTAAGCTGAACAACTATTAGAGCTTGAGTAAAGTTTTTAAACATTCAAGTTTCAAACTTTAAAAATTAGGCTGAATTAGTACAATAGATAATTAGACTAAATTAGCCCAAAGACAATTCTACCCCCACTCAAACAAAGCTGAAAAAGCTGATCTGCAAGTAAATTAACTTCTTACTTGAATGAAACTTAATAGTCTTTAAAGAAAGACAAGAGAATCCAGGCACCATGTAACACCCACAATACCTAATATTCATTTAAAAAGTACTATACATGTGAAGAAGCAGGGAAATGTGAACCATAAACAGGAAAACAATCAGTCAATAGAAACAGACCTATGGGACCTCATCAAGCTGACAAGCTTCTTCAAGCCAAGAAACCATCGAGAGAGTAGGGAGACAGCCCATAGACTGGGAAAAAAATATTTGCCAACCGTATGTCTGACAAAGGCCTAACATCTAGAATCTACAAGGAACTCAAATGGGCTGAAAAGAAAAAAACAAACAGCCCCATTACAAAGTGAGCAAAAGATATGAATAGACACTTCTCAAAAGAAGACACATGAGCAGCCAACAGATACATGAAAAAATGCTCAACCTCACTAGTCATCACAGAAATGCAAATTAAAACTGCACTGAGATGTCACCTAACTCCTGTCAGGATGACCATCATCAATAACAAAAAACAACAGATGCTGGAGAGGTTGTGGCTAAAAAGTGATCTTTCACAGAAACAAAGAACTGAATATCATATGTCCTCACTCATAAGCCGACCTTGAACAACTATTATAATACTATAAGAAAAGGATTGGCAGTAGTGGGAAACTGCAGGAGGGCAGGGGAGTGGGGAGGCAGGATTGGCAGTAGTAGTCAACAAGGGTACTTGCATAATGAACATTTGCGATACCTGACCCTTAATTGTACCCCACATCTTTAAAATAAAAAAATTAAAAGTTAAAAAAAAAAGAAACAGGCCGGGCTCAGTGGCTCAGCCTGTAATCCCAGCACTTTGGGAGGCCGAGACGAGTGGATTGCCTGAGCCCGCGGATTCGAGACTCGGCTGGGCAACTTGGTGAGACCTCGTCTCTACAATAAATAAAAAAAACTAGCCGGGCATGGCAGGGCGCGCCTATAGTTTCAGCTACTTGGAAGGCTGAGGCGGAAGGATCGCCAGAGCCCAGCAGGTCGAGGCTGCAGTGACTGGGAGAATGCTACTGCACTCCAGTCTGGGCAACGGAGTGAGACTCCAATTCAAAAAAAAAAAGAAAAAAGAAACAAACCCAGAAATGACAAAGATGACGAAATTAGACTTTAAATCAGACAATAACTTTAAAGCAGATATTATGAATATGGTAAAGAACTTAAGGAAACATAAATAATAATGTGAGAAATAGAAACCATAAAAAGAACCAAATCCCCAACTTCTAAAGCAGAAAAAACAATATTGGAAATGGAAATTTTGATGTATCAATAGCAGATTAAACACTGCTGAAGAAAAGTTCAGCTGAAGAAATTGTGCAAAAGAATTTTCTACACTGGCCTGGCTCGGTGGCTCAGCCTGTAATCCCAGCGCTTTGGGAAGCCAAGGTGAGTGGACTGCCTGAGCCCACAGATTTGAGACCCACCTGGGCAACTTGGTGAGACCTCATCTCTACAATAACTCAAAAAATTAGCCAGGTGTGGTAGCGCGTGCCTGTAGTTCCGGCTACTTGGAAGGCTGAGGCAGAAGGATCGCCGGAGCCCAGCAGGCGAGGCTGCGGTGACCAGGAGCGGCCACTACACTCCAGTCTGGGTGACAGAGTGAGACTCCAACTCAAAAAAAAAAAAGAATTTTCTACACTAAAGCACAGAGAGAAAAAAGTTGAAAAGAAAATGAACAGAACCTTGGTAACCTATGGGTTAATACAAACTTGTTACACATGTGTAATCAGAGTCTCAAAAAGAGAGTAGTGGGGACAAAAAATATTTGATATAATAATGGCCAAAAATTTTCTGAATTTGATGAAAAATATAAACTTACAGACTCAAGAAAGTAAACTAACCCCAAATAGGATAAACACAAGGCCACAACAAGGCATATTGCACTTAAACTATGGAAAACAGTTAAAAGAAAATATTAGAAACAACCAGAGAAACACTGAAACCACTCTGCATATAGGGAACAATTATAAGAAGTACTACTGACTTCACACTTCACATCAGAAAGAATGCAAGCCAGAATGGAATAAACTTGTTAGAGTTCCAAAAGTAAAAACTCTATCAACCTTGGATTCTATCTCTAGCAATTTTTTTTCAAAAATGAAAATGAAATAAAGACATTTTCAGGTAAACAAAAAATGAGAGACTTTGTTACTAGCATATCTGAATTATAATAAATGTTAAAGAAAGATCTTCAGATTAAAAGAAAATAATTCTGATGGAAACTCAAATTCACACAAAAGGAACAAAAAGTACCAAAAATGATGAATATATAAATTATACAAAGATTTTTTCTTTTCAAAATTTCTCTAATATAATTAACCATTTAAAGCAAAAATAGTAATAATGTTTTATGAAGTTCATAGTAAATGAAGATGTAAAACATATGTTAATAATATCATAAAGGAAGGGAAAATGGAAATATATTATTACATGGTTTTATTCCATATATGAAGTGGTACAACTGTATTTGGAGGTAGAATATGATAAGTTAAAGACATATATCGGAAGAGGAATGACTAACAGAAATAAGCTACTAAAAGCTAATAAACCAAGAGAGGAATTAAAATTACAATACTATAAAATAATTAACCCAAAAGAAGGTAAGAAAGGGAGAAAAATGGAAAAAAAGAATAAATGGAGAAATTTTTAAAAATAACCAATATGATAGATTAAAATCTAACCATAGTGATAATTATATTAAATGTAAATGGTCTAAACACTGCAAGTAAAAGGCAACAATTCTTACTGAAATTTTTTTAAAGGCAAGTGCCAACTGAATGCTATCTACAAAAAACTCACTATAAAGATAGATACATAAGGCCAGGTATGGTGGCCCACATCTGCAACCCAGCACTTTAGGGGGTCAGGGGAGGAGACAGCCTGGGTCCAGGAGTTCAAGACGAGTCTATGCAATATAGCAAGATCCTGTCTCTAAATTTTAAAAAATAAATAAATACATAAAATAAAGACATAGAAGGGTTAAAAATAACAGGATAGAAAAGAAAAACTCAATCCTTAAGCAAAAAGGTAAAAAAGCTATATTAATATCAGACAAAATAAGCTTTGTATTATTATCAAAGGTTAAAAGGTTAAACTGGGATGTTTTATGATAAAGAATTTTTCCAACAAAAATGCATAACAATCCTAAATAGATATGCATCTAATAATAGAGTTTCAAAGTACATGAGGCAAATACTGATCAAAATAAAAAAAGAAACTGGTTCACAATTATGACTGACCATTTCAGTACGCTTTTCTTAAGTGACAGAACAAATGGACAAAAGAATCAATAAGAATACTGAAGATGTAAATAATGCTATCAACTAACTTAACACAATGATATTTATAAAATATTTCACCAAAACTGGGCATGGTAGCTCACACCTGTTTGTAATCTCAGTGCTTTGGAAGAGCAAGGTCAGAGGATTGCTTGAGGCCAGGAGTTCAGACCAGTCTAGCCAACATAGCAAGTCCCTATCTTTACACAAAAGAAAAAAATTTAAAAATTAGCTAGGCATGGTGGCATATGCCTGGAGTTCTCACTACTTGAGAGGCTGGAAAACCACTTGAACCTAGGAGTTTGAGGTTACAGTGAATTGTGATTGCACCACTGCCCTCCAGCCTAGGTGACAGAGTGAGCCCCTGTCTCAAAAAACAAAAATTAAAAATAAAAACAAAACACAAAAACACTTCACCAAACAACAGCAGAACACCCATTATTTTTTAGTGCACATAAAATATTTACCAAGTAGACCATATTCTGAGCCACAAAAAATAATTTTTAAAAAACATTATATAAACCAAAGAAAACCAGACATTCATACATTCTGTATTTTCATGTATATGAAGTTCTAAACAAGTACAACTAGTCTGTGGTGAAAAGAAAATCATAAAATGTTTGTCTCTAATGATTGAGTTGACTAGAAAGTACTATGAAGGAACTTTCTAGGGTGATGATAATGTTCTGTAACCTGATGGAGGTTTGGGCTGCACAGGTGTATGTGTGTTTTAGAGCTCATTAATTGATACACTGAAGATCCTTGCATTTCACTGGATATAAATTTTTTACCTTGAAATTGAAAAATGGCATATAAATGTTGAGCTCTAATTAGCATTTCTGAAACTACTTTCTGTGTTTTCTAGGCTTTAGCAAATGGATAAGTACATTGAGACAATGGGGGCCAAATTTCTAATGTTAGAGAGTTAAAAATAAGGGAATTTCCTAAAAATATAGTTACCTGAAAATAAGGGAGTAAAATGCCATTTCCACTAAAATGAGCCAGAGATCTTTGGGGAAAAGGTTGATCTCAGGACTGGATCACAGAAATACAACGTGACTTTGAATCAACTTGTATCAGAAAGCAGGGAAGTGCCAAACAATAACAAGGATATATCAAAAAGAACATAGGAGGCAACTCCCTCAAGTCCCCTCCCACTGTGGGAGCTTTTCTGTCCTCTCAATAAATCCTGCTTTCAAAAAAAAAAAGGAGCCAGCTTGAAGGAACTCTGATTTTGGACAATATTTAGCCTCTAACTAAATAATCATTGTAATGCTTTATAACATTTAATTGAGTGAAATAAGCTCCATATGTACCACAGTCAATTTCTTGTGTTGACTGAACCATTTCTCCAGGAATCTTGTGAACCTCTCTTCCTGAAGGAGCAGTTAGCAGAAGGAAGGTAGTGAGACAAACTACAGCTGACACAGCTGGTCTGAAGGCTACAATTGATACCGCCATGGATGGAATGTTTATGTCTTGCCCATATCCATATGTTGAAGCCCTAATTCCCAGTGGGATGGTATTTGGAGATGGTGCCTAGCCTCCAGACTCATGAGAAATAAATGTCTGTTGTTTAAGCCACTTAACCTTAGCATTCTGAGTTGACTAAGAAAACCTTCACCATCCATGTTGGCTGACCCTCATCTTCAGTTACCTACTCTGCTGACCCCAGTGTCTTATGTAGTGACATGACCCAGACTCTCATCCCCAAGGCAGCTGAGCCCCGATCATCATTTCTCAAGTTGTGCTTGATGTTCCTATTTTTACAGTCACTATTGGACTGGGGGGTACTATGAGGCTCCCAAGTGGATCAGTTGGGTTCCACACACAATCCTCCCTGCCTCCATTGAACAAAAGCAGCCCTACATCCTCCTCATGATCAGTAACCTCTGCCAAGGCAGTGACCTTCTTCTTTCTTCTTGCCTGAGCCTTGGACACAAGGAGCCAAAAGTGCTCAGTCAGAAGCCATAGCCCCCAAGCCAATGGAACTCTTGTTGACTCCCCTGGTGAAAATGTGCCACTTTTGGAGACCAGGAGGAGCTCAAACCCCTCAGAGCCCAGAATGGCAGAGACAAGAAATACAAAGTCCACCAACGGATCACTGAGAGTTCTAGTAAGAGATGCCACTCTGCTTCCACCCTTGGTACCCAGCCCTATGTATTGTTTCTGTTGGGGATACAAGCAACAATGACTTTTGGGTGAGGTAAGTGCTCCCATCCCTCCCATTCACTCATCCTTGATATCTTCTGCTAGTGCAAGCTGAGTAGTATTCTTGTCAGTTGTTCATCTATTTTTTTCCTAGGAGATCTGGTTCTGTTAACCATCTCCATAATTTTCTGCAGTCAGGCTTGCTGGTTGCTGTTCTGACTTTGCTGGTTATTACAATAATCACAGCCCCACCTGGCCCTTTGGCGGTTAAGCACTGCCCCTTGCCTCTGTTTGTTCAGGGTCTTGTGATATCAGTGAGCCAAGTCCTGGAACATCCTCTGCTACCATAAGCCCTGGCTGTCTGAGAGAGCCCCTGCTGAACTTCTTAGTGATACCTACCTCATCACACCTCATTCCTCTGGACCTTCCCTTGAACATAATCATCATCTGACAAGACTTCCCACCATATGTGTAACCATTTCAGCATGCTCCTTCCACTTTTAATCCCTTCCTTCACTGCCTGCCGTAATATCTCTGAAATTTCAACTTTACTATGTAGGCCATCACTTTTCCACCCTGGGAGGAATCATCCTAGTAGTGACTTCACATTATCTCCTGGGGACCTGGGTTCATGCTAGATGTCAAATCCTGCTTCTCTGAAGAATGCTCCCAAGTCAATAAATTCTTCCCTGACCAATTTTATGCTCTGATCCCTTGTATTAAGCATCCTTAGGATTCAGTTACGTGTGCACTCCTCCAACTCCTGGTACATATGGATTAGGTCTTGCAGCTTATTTAGCTCCTTTCCTTTCTTATAAGGAAATCCTCAACTGGGTTATGTTGCACCTTAGCTCTCACTATAAACCTGAAGACCAAAAGGGGAGGTGAGGACAAGGACAGATTTACCTCATGAGGGGCAGTTACCGACCTTGAATATGGTGGGTTGAGCATGGTCACTTCTGCAGTTTCAGAAGATTCAAAGGAGACTGGAATGAGGTGAGGGTGTCAAAATTTCCAGGTCAACTACCAATATGACCCCTTCCCATTTGTTCTGTTTCCTGACCAATGTTTCCCAATCAGCACTCTGAACTTGGCATTAAAATGCTGTCTTGATTGTCTTTTAATCTCTCCAGTTCTGGGTTTTGTCCTGGGCTTTTTTTTTTTGCCCTCCCACTAGAGGTAAGAGCTAGCTTTCTTTCTTTCTTTCTTTCAGTTGGAGTCTCTCACTCTGTCGCCCAGGCTGGAGTGCAGTGGCACACTTACGGCCACCCCAGTGTTGACCTGCTGGGCTCTGGCAATCCTTCCACCTTAGCCTTCCAAGTAGCCAGAACTACAGGCACACGCTACCACACCCGGCTAATTGTTAACTTATTGTAGAGACGAGGTCTTGCTAAGTTGTCCGAGCTAGTCTCGAACCCACAGAGCTTCTTTCTTTTTCAAGGGGATACTCCCCCCCCCAAAAATGGAATTATTTTTTGAATGGTGGGCCTCTTGTAGTACAGGCTTCTGCTGCCAGCTGAGTGTTCTAGGAACCCATTAGCATCAGTGCACCAGCTAGCATTTACAAAAATTTCAGGGAGTGGAGGACAAAAGTGGGCAGCACTACAAGGAGCAACTAGATAAATCCTGAAAAATAAAACATTCTTCAGACAACTTCAATAAGTCAGTTCATGAAAAAAAAATAAAGAATGCATTTGGCTTCAGTGAATTTTTTTGGAGATTCTTTCAACATGTTTGCCTATTTCATGATGGGTGATTTATGAGCACACCTACCCATACTGCTGAGTGTTCAGCCGTTTTCGATCAAAAATGGCATGATCCCTGTTCCTCACCCTCCCTATTCGCCCGATTGCGACTTGAGAGACATTTTTTGTTTGTTTCCCCGATTGAAAAAAGTCCTTAAAAGGAAACTTTTTGCCGATGTGGAAGAGGTGAAACAAAAACCGACAAACACTTTTTGAGCAGTGGAGAAAGCTAGGTGTATTTCATCAAACGAAGAGTATTCTGAAGGTGACTGAAATTTAAACATGTCCCACGCCTTGACAGGCTGAGGTGAGTGGATTGCCTGAGCCCGCAGGTTCGAGACCCGCCTGGGCAACTTGGCGAGACCTCATCTCTACAAT
>CAUYQG010097291.1:0-12494 GCA_963574415.1 Tarsius wallacei
TTTGGAAAACAGTGTGGTGATTTCTAAAAGACCTAGACATTGACCTTCCATATGACCCAGCAATCTCCCTACTGGGAATATACCCAGAGGAACTCAAATCATTCTACAAAAAAGATGCCTGAACACATATTTATTGCAGCACTATTTACAATAGCAAAAACATGGAACCAGCCATGCTGTCCATTGAAACTCAACTAGATTAAAAAAAAAAAAAGTGGTACATATACACAATGGAATATTATGCAGTCATAAATAAGGACAAACATATGGACTTTGCAGCAATTTGGATGGATTTAGAGTCTATTATACTCGGTGATCTATCACAGAAACAAAGAACAGAGTACCACATGTCCTCACTCATAAGTGAACCCTGAACATTTACCATAATGCTATAAGAAAGGTATTGGCAGTAGTGGTATGCTGCTAGGGTGGATCTGTGGGGCCACAACATCAATAAGGGTATCTGATCTCAAACCAAGCAAAGTGGGGACCAAAGGGTTGCTCAAATTTTACCTGTACGATGACCACTTGTATATCTAATCCTGAATTGCACCCCACATCTTTAAAATTTAAAAAATGCAAAAATGAAAAAAATTTGGGAAATACCTGATTGATCTGGTTTGGTTCAATTGCTTGTTCCAAACACAATCTATATGTAAGGCAGATTTTATATAATAGTTGGCCCAGCCCAGTTCAACTTCCATCCTCATGACCAGGGAAAATGTGCAATGTTCTCCAAAAGGAGAAAAATGTCTTAAAACTATAATTCTTCATAGATTAACATTTGAATTAGGTCACAATCTACATATAACTTTCAATAGATAAACTTGAATTCAATTTTTAATCATTGTTTTTCAGAACATGGTCATTTAAGGAAAGGATTTGTAATTATTAACTAGTATAAATTATGTACTTGTAATTTAGAAAAGTATATAGTGCTAATTAAAGATTGTAATATAATTTGTACTCTAGGTTAAAGAGTCAAACAAGTACACAGAGAGAAATAAGAATAAAACGCAGATTTGTAAGAAAATGGGCAAAAACAAAGAGCAAATGAAAGTTAACAGAGGATGAGGCTGTATACAATAGAAAAAAAACCAATTGTAGCAGCTAACTTTTATTGAGAACCTATTAGATGCACAGATATTTAACCAATGTGGTAAATGCTTATATTTCTCACTTTCTAAAAGAAGAAATTGGCTGAGAAAGTAGTTCACTCACAGAATTATAGCTATGCAACCACTGAACTTGGATTCAGTCCAGGTCATTAGAT
Source organism: Tarsius wallacei (assembly GCA_963574415.1). NCBI lineage: Eukaryota > Metazoa > Chordata > Mammalia > Primates > Tarsiidae > Tarsius > Tarsius wallacei. Next base: position 1,274 of record CAUYQG010097291.1, read on the forward strand.
TCCATAGTGTTCTCTCTTGAGGGCTGTACTTGCTGAATAAAATAATATCTGAATACAATTTTATTTAATTTAGCTCAAGAAAAAATACATGATGACTATCAAGATTGTTCAATATCTTATACATTTAAATGATTCTTTAATAATGTACTGCAAGTTTGTAATTCAGAATTTCACAATTTCAGAAAATGTGCCAAAACATTTGAAGCTACATTTGTAAAAAAAAAATTCTTCAGCAGTTTACCTTAAATTTAAACTATAAGCCTAAAAGAACAGCATTATTTATAAATCAAATTAATGATCACATTAATACAATCCAGGCAATATTGCTGCAACCCAGTATAAAATACAGCTCTAGAAAGTGCTGTCATATATCAAAATAAAAATACATTTTGCTAACTTGGTAACAATGATATGTTCTACCTTATTTCATAGCTACTGCTTAAGGACCAAGTCTACTTTCAGATTGTGACACGCCTTCTCTAGTGTGAGATAAATGTTAAGAACCACCCATTGAATTTTCAAAGAGGTACCTTACAGTTTATCACTTCATTTGGTATCACTTAGTGCCTTTGCTTTGCAAGGCAGGAGCTGGGAACAATTCAAGGTCTTTCACTGAGCAAGTAAGAGCTTGGAAGGAGAGTGCCATATGCAGTAAACTTTAAGAATAAGTCCTAGTTCAAATTTTAAAAATTGAATAAACTGCTATGTTATCACACTATCCCAGAGCACACCTATGACAATTGAAGATTTTTAAAAATTTTAAAAATTAAACCTTTAAAATTTGCCTCCAGGTGGAGTAAAATTATCTGTCTTTGTATAAAAAATTCATAATGACTTTAATATTATCAAAATTCTAAAGACTGTTATTTATTTATTTATTTATTTATTAGTTGATGTCTCTATTGCTCAGGCTGGACTGCAGTGGCATGAATACGACTCACCACAGCCTCAACCTCCTGGACTCAAGCGATCCTTTCACCTTAGTCTCCCAGATAACTGGTACTACAGGCACGCGCCACTATGCCTGGCTTATTTTATGTAGAGACAAGGTCTTGCTATGCTGCCTAGGCTGGTTTTGAACTCCTAAGCTCAAGCAATACTCCTTACTTGGCTACCCAAAGTGCTAAGATTACAGGCATGAGCCACCACTCCTAGCCCAAAAGACTTTAAAATTTGTCCATACAGTTTACTCTGAACAACAATGGCTTGAGCTGTGCAGGTCAAATTTTCTTCTCCCTGCCACCCCTGAGTCAGCACACACACCCTCTCTTCTTTCTCCTCATCCTCAGTGTACTCAATGTGAAAACCATGAGAATGAAGAACTTTATATCTTCCACTTAATGAGTAGTACATGTATTTTTTCTTCCTTATACTTTTCTTCATAACATTTTCTTTTCTCTAGCTGATTTGATTGTAAGAATACAGTATATAATACATATAACATATAAAATATATGTTAATATAAGGCTACAATAATCAAAACAGCCTGGTATTGGTACAAGACCAATTGGTATATAGACCAATGGAACAAGATAGAGATTCTGAAAGCAAAACTTCAATTTCTCAACCAACTCTTCTTTGACAAAACCTCCATCAAAAACCACGTGGGAGAGAAGAACTTATTCAGTATATGATGCTGGGAAAACTGGCTGATCACATGCAGAAGATTAAAACAAGACTCTTACCTATTACTATACACAAAAATCAACTTTAAATGGATCAAAGACCTAAACATAAAATTTCAAACTATAAGAACTTTAGAAAATGCAGGAGACATCCTTATGGAAGTTGGAACTGGAAACTAATTCCTGAGCAAAACACAAAATGCCCATGCCATTAGAGATAACATAGACAAGTGGGACCGCATCATACTGAAAAGCTTCTGCAAAGCAAAATAAACCATCAAGAGTGTGGAAACACAGCCCACAGAATGGGGGAAACTATTTGCAAACTGTATATCTGACAAAGTTCTAATATCTAGGATCTACCAGGAATTCAAATGTGCTGAAAAGAAAAAAACAAACATCTTCATTATAAAGTGGGCAAAATAGATGCATAGACACTTCTCAAAAGAAGACATACGAGCAGCCAACAGATACATGAAAAAAATGCTCAGCCTCACTAATCATCAAAGAAATGCAAATTAAAACCACACTGAGACACCACCTAACTCCAGTCAGAATGGTCATCATCAATAACTCAAAAAACAGCAGATTTTGGAGAGGACATGGGGAAAAGGGAAGACTTCTACACTGTAGGTAAGAGGGTAAACTAGGCCGGGTTTGGTGGCTCAGCCTGTAATCCCATACTTTGGGAGGTCGAGGTGAGTGAATTGCCTGAGCCCACGGGCTTGAGACCCACCTGGACAACTTGGTGAAACCTCATCTCTACAATAAATCAAAAAAATTAGCCGGGCGTGGTTAGCACGTGCCTGTAGTTCCAGCTACTCGGAAGGCTGAGGCGGAAGGATCGCTGGAGCCCAGGAGGTTGAGGCTGCGGTGGCCGGGAGTGGTCACTGCACTCCAGTCTGGGTGACTGAGTGAGACTCCAACTCAAAAAAAAAAAAAAAAGAGGGTAAACTAGTGCAACCTCTATGGAAAATAGTTTGGCGATTCCTAAAAGATCTAAAAATCGACCTCCATATAACCCCACAATTCCCCTACTGGGAATATACCCAGAGGAACTCAAATCACTCTATGAAAAAGATACCTGCATATTTATTGCAGTATTATTCACAATAGCAAAAACATGGAAACAAACATGCTGTCCATCAAAAGAGGACTGGATAAGTAAAATGTGGTACATATACACAATGGAATATCATGCAGTCATAAAGAAGGACAAAATTATGAACTTCATAGCAACTTGGATGGACTTAGAACCTTTAATGCTGAGTGATCTATCACAGAAAAAAAGAACTGAATACCACATGTTCTCACTCATAAGTGGACACTGAACAATTATCTTAATACTATAAGAAAGGGATTGTTCATAGTGGGAAACTGCCAGGGTAGGTAGAGGGGGCACACTTCATCAGTAAGGGTACCTGATCTCAAACTAGGTGAAGTGAGGGACCAAGTGAGGCCCAAAGTTTACCTACACAATGATCATTTGTATACCTAACTCTGAATTGTACCCCACATCTTTAAAAAAAAATATATATATATACATGTTAATCAATTGTTTATGGAATTGGTAAGGCTTTTGGTAGACAGTAGGTTTTTAGTAATTAAAGTTTTGGGGAGTCAAAAGCTATATGTAGACTTTTAATATTTGGGAGTTTGGTGTTGTTCAAGGGCAAACTGTATATATATTGTATACACTGATATCAAATGCATCTTCTGCGACCATATCCAACACTGTGAAGTCTTACATAATATCTGCAAACCATAAACACTTTTTGAAAGCTCTAGGAAAAGTTTATGTGCCAAAAGTTCCCTGAAGAGGGGATTTATGGTGACTTGTTGGTCGTTCTGACTCTGTTTAAGCAAGACAATCAGTCCAATGGCTATATCTTTTACTTCACATTCTCTTGTCTGGGTTATACTGTAGCACTGTCAGTTGAGATTTGCGAAGGTGAAGAGGGTAATGTTACCATAAAGATTCAGAGAGGTTTTGTACCAATTCATCAAAAAATCAACTTGCAGCACAGAGAGGATATCAAGGAATCAGTAACAGTCAATTCTGGTTTATCAAAAACAAATCAAGCTAAATAAATCCGATTTTTTTTTTATAGTGAAAGAACTGACCCTGCAAGTAGGGAAAATTCAGAGATAAGAATTGCTTTAATTTTTATTTTCTTTTGAACCTACACTCACATGAAATTTTTATTTACAAAATGGTGAAGATCTGTTTTGTAATTAGAGTAATTCGTAGAATATATATATGTGTATGTGTGTATATATACATACACACATACACATATATATTCAGTCTAAAGTTTTCTTGCATTTTTACTCACAATTTTTAAAATTCCAAATTATCTTGCACTGAGGATGAATAAAATTTAGGTAAGAAAGTAAGGTATTCCAGTGGTGGGAACACTTAAGCAAATGCATATGTACAGGTCCAATTGTAGCTTATTTATTATATATAGATTGTACATAGACTTTTAAAGAAATAAGAAATACTTATTTTTTGTAAAAAAGAGAGCAAATTATTCTCTGGGGAAAGATTGGATAAACCAACAGGGTAGAAATCTGAAGGTTTTCTGTAAAGTGGAAGTCTCCATTGAGTCTGGCCCAAGTGGCCTGTGGTTCGTTTTTTATATGAACTTGATGATTATCTCTTGTTTACTTAACTCCCAATGGCCCATATGAAAAGAAAAGGCAGTGACACCCATCTTAATCTGCCACTACCAGCAAGGCTGTGAATCTTCTTTTTGTTTTTTTCCTACTTGCCAACTTCAGCTCACTAAATTTCTGTAGCCGCCTCTTTACTACACATTTTCAGCATTAAATGCATTCTTTTCACACCTCTCTTGACCGGGAGCAACATAGAGAACAATTCTTTAGGTGACATTAATACTTGAGTTTAGATTAACGATGCCAAATCTGATTTATATTGTCTTTCCCTAGCCATACAATCTAGCATTCTCCATGCCCTTTTGCTGCAGTTGCACATTAAGCTGCATGCTTTAGAGGTTTTCTACAACAACTCCCAGACCACTTTCCTAATCAGTATTCCTTTCAGCAGATGCACATTATTTTCTTCTCTCTTTGTTCTTATATTTATTGTTCTAAGGTTTATCTGCATCAACTGCCTTTGCAGAGTATTAGCCTGGTTTCAATAATGACCCAAAGTCCCATAAAAATATACACTTAAATTGCTTCATAGCAAAACACACCAGCCTGTTTATAGGAAAATTAAGAGGTAGAATTTATGAGGAATGTCTACAAATAAGACATCATTCTTCAATTGGGTAATCAAATATTGACAGATTTTTTTTTTAAGTTTTAAGGTTTATAGTGGAGTCTCATTTTCATCCTTTCAAATAAATATTTGATCTTAGTGTACATAAAATCATTTTCGTCAAAATATATACAGTAGCATCAATTTATGTTTAGAAGAAAAAGAAATAACGCATTCTTGCTTTACAAAATTATTTCAAGACTAGTTTTACTTAAAACCCTGGTATATAATTTTTTAAAAGGCAACCAGTTACAAAAATGTCACTGAATCAATCTTGGATGTAAATCATTTTCACTTTCTTAACATGAAAATGTGAAAAGCTTGATAAAAATCAAAGAACATGAGATGCTAGTTAAAGATAATACTCTTTTCATTCTGGGCTCACAGACTGTGCCAGGAAGAAAACACAGGCAAACAAAAGCATTATTCCCAGGCTTCCAAATGAGGAATAGACATAATTACAATCCATTGGTTTACTCAAGTGGTGGTCAATGTGATTCACCAGTTGAATTCTGGCTATAATTGCCATTACTCAAACTATGCCTATTTATCCCCAGACAGGGCAAAATGGCTGCCTTTGTACCCCAGCTTTACAGCAGCATATTTGGGACAACCAACACTTGCAATTGTTCTCTATTCATGTTTCCAAGAATACAAATTACACTGAATAGTGAGAAATAGCAGGATGAATAATGCTCAAACTCAAAGCCAGTCGGATTGTGCCTCCATAGATTCGTTCTCCTAGGCTGCACGTATGTGCTAAGTATTGCACTAAATGCTGGGAATAAATGAGGAAGGAAAGCAGACATGGTCCTTGCTTTCAAGGAGGTTATGGTCTAGTTGGGGTGGGTGAGTGGGAGGAGAAGGTGACATTAATTAAATTATCACACAAATGTATAACAAACTGTCAGTGTGACATATGCAATGCAGGAGAAGTGCAAGTGCTACCAGAGCCTTCAATAGGGGAGTGCACCTTAGTCAGATGTCTTAGAGAAAAAGTCCCAAAGGAGTAGCACTTACGACACTGAGGTAATAAGAAAAGGATGAGGAGAAATTAGTTAGGTGAAAAAGTGAGCGGAAAAAAGCCCAGGCATCAGGAATACGATGGATAAATCCCCAGTGTGAGGGGCACTTGGTGCATAAAAGGAACTAAATGGACGGCTTTCCTGGGGCAGAGTTTGTGAAAATTTGGAATCATAGTGAGAATTCAGATCAAAATGTGTACTTTGGGCCATGATATGAATTCTTGTTCTATTCTGTATAAATGAGAAGATATTAAACTGCTTTAAACAGGGGAAACATAATCAGATTTACACTATGAAAAGATTGTCCTCTGTGGCCATATCACACAATGTGGCCAATCTCATCTGATCTCGGAAGCTAAATAGGGCCCGGCCTGTTTAGTGCTTGAATGGGAGATCACCTGGGAATACCGAGTGCTATAGGCTTTTGGTCTCCCTCTCCCTCTCTCCATCCTCTTTCCGGCCTGGGCAACATAGTAAGAACTTGTCCCTACAAAAATTTAAGAATTAGCCATACATGGTGGTGCATATCTGTAGTCTCAGCTACTTGGGAGGCTGAGGCGGATGGATCACCTAAATCCAGGAGGTTGAGGCTGCAGTGAGCCATGATGCCACTGCATTGCAGCCTGAACAACAGACCAAGACCTCAACTCAAATATATATATATATCAGAAAATACATATACTATATATAAATCAGAAAAACTCCCAGTTCTCTTCATGGTCTGCAATGCAAACAGCAAGTGATTAGGCAATTCATTTCCATGTTGACAATATTGAAATTAGAAAGATCACAACAAGATACACTTGTATTGAGCTGACTGGTCTCGGTGTAACCCTATTATTCTGCAATGAAGAGTGTAACTTATTTTAGGAACCAAATGAGGTTGGAGTCTTAGTTCTCTCTCAGTCTCTTTTATTCTGTCACCATGACCTTGGCACAAGTCACCTTCACATTTGCCCATATTATCTCTACACTAAGTGATCATCCTGCTTACTCTTGTCTCCATTCAGTCTAGTTTCAATAGAGTCACCCGAATGATCCCTTTAAAATATGTCAGATAGCGTCCCTCTTCTGCTCCTCCAGTGGCTGCCATCTAAATTGGAGTGAAAATTAAAGTTGTCAGAAATGGTCCCTAAGAGAACTCATACCCCTTCCCTGTTACCCTAACCTCATATCTCTAACCTTATGCCCTCCCTATCTATCTCCATGTACTCTCTTCCCTCCCGCCATCCTAACCATGATGCCATTCCTTGAAGAGATAGTCTCTTGCCTCAGGATTTGAACCTGCTGTTGCCTCTGCCTGGAGAACTTTCCCCCCATATCCATTTGGCTAGCTTTTATTCTTTCAGGGTTTTCCTCAAATGTCTTCTTATGACTAGCTTATTTATAAGTGCACATGACCCCACTAGGTTTTCAATAACTTCTCTCTCTACCCTTGTTTCATTGTTTCTCCTAAGCATATATTATAATGATTGAAAATATGACTTGCTTTACTTGTTGCTTTTATTTCTTATTTGTCCCCTTTCACTATGTTGTTTTCTTTTCCCTCTTGTTTTGTTGTTTTCTGATCCTTAGTGTCTAGAAGACTGTTTGATTCATCTTGGAGCTACATTACATACTCATAAAATAGATAAACTTGGGCCACTGCCCAATACTTATATCCAAGAGATCAAACCAGGAAATTTCTTCTTTGCCTATTTTGTTGCTAAATAAAAGCTTATTTGTTCTCTGATTAGTTCATGTCCACATCAGCTACATTTCTTTATTAGATTCATTTGTTAGTTCAACATGTATTAATGTAACAAACACAGAGTGTAAATTATGGGCTCTATACTTTACACTGAGAATGCAATCATAAACATGCACATTCTGTCCTCAAATATCTCATCCAGGTAAGGACTCACATATAAATTACATTTTATATTGGAATATAAAATGTTATCTTGTAGGTCAGCCTTGCTGCTTCTGGACAACAGTAGAGAAATTAACTAATCAAATTGGGCTTCTAGGAAAGATTCTAAAAAGGAAAATATATTTTCATCTAGGCTTGTAAACTCAGTCAGTAGGCAGTCTCCATACTGCAGATGTTTTAATGTAGCATGTAGAATGTTCCCTTCCCTCCTGAAAACAAGTCAATTTATATATACAGACACCATGATTTTAAAATGGGACACCTCATATCAAAATTTGTATTTCTAATTACTGCCCATATTAAAATAGGGAAATGAAGATATGATGGTACTGTAGCCATACCCCACTTGGTAGTGATGAACCTGGGTGTATCAGCATGTCTCTATCAAAATGAAAAGACAAAAGAATGATCAAGAACAGAGAAGATATTAAGAAAAAAAGAATGAAGCATCTCTTGTTGCAAGTGTTATTTCCATCTGTTTAATATGCAACCACCAGCTCACTCCTTTCATTTACATTATTCTCATGGTCCCTGTAGGCATCTGAGATTGTATGATATGATATAGACCTTGAAATATGAATCGGGAAGGACACTGCAGGCAAAGAGGAAGCAGGGAGGTAGAGAAGATGCTGCTGTGATCAGAGAACTTGGGTTGAACTGCTGTTGCCTCTGCCTGGAGAACTCCCCCCCACCCCATATCCATTTGACTAGCCTGCTGGGTTGGGTTGTTGAAAAGAAGAGAGACTAGAACAAGGGGTGGAGAGCAAAACCAGAGGGGAACGTTGTAGTCAGGTTATGAATGCCCTTTTACGAAATGTCAAAATGTTGAAAATATCTGTTGGTGAAGAACTGAGGCAAAGGTACAAGTTGTGGAATTAATTAGTCATCAATCTTGTCAGAATTGTGAATTAAAAGGGAATAAATAAAACTGAAGATTAAGATCTGAGTAGTTTTCTGTATATTTAACTACACAGACTTGATTATAACTGTTTCAGCTGTTCAAAGGCGTTTACTACTTTCTGGTTCATAAGTGTGCTGTGATACATTTGAATCTAGGGGAAATATGATCATGAAATTAGCTTTAAATTAAATTTATTACACTAGCATTGATTTACACCTTGATCTGCAAACTTAAATTAAGATGCATTAAAGTGTAAGATACAAGGAAGCAGAAGTGTAATGTATACCTCTTATTAATAGCTACCCTCAAGCCATTCTCAATTCCAGGAACCCTTGTTGCTCCTACATTGAATGTGGAGGTAAACACTCACTATCTACCTTCATTTTTAGTTAGGGGAGCTCAAGCGGCTCGGTTACAGACTTTGTCATAGGGACAAAAAGCTTTCATGGGGACTTAGGAAAAATATTTGCTTTCCTAATAAAAAGAAAAGGCATACCTGGCATAGACCTCCCCCTTCTTTCTTCTTCTCTCTTCTTCCTCTCAAATGGCAACAGTGACTGACATTCAGCTCCTCTCTTGGCAGTCCTGAAAATGTTCAGCGACCACACCTCTCTTTGGCTTCTTGTTATGTGAGAAAAATAGATCTTTCTTTATTTAAGCCAATTCTCATTCCTGGCTGTGGTAAGCAACCTCTAAGATGTTCCTCAATGTTCCTTACTTCCTGGTTCAAGTCCTTGTGTAATCACGCCCCTTGAGGGAGACTAGGTCGATCTGTGACTTACTTCTACAGAACAGAAAGCATCAAAGTGATAGCATGTCACTTCCAAGATTAGATTATAAATGATGGTGGCTTCCATTTTAGATGCTCACTCTTGCTTCCTTGCTCACTTATTCTAAGGGAAACTAATTGCCATATTGTGATCTGCTCTCTGGATATTTAGAGATTCACATGGCAACATATATTGATATCTCATGCCAAAAGCCTACAGGAACTGAGGCAACTCAACACATGAAGGGACTCAGAAGTAGACCCTTTCCCAGTTCAACCTTGAGATGACTGCAGCCCCAGCTGACATCTTGATTAGAACTTTGTGAAAGAACCTAAGCCAGAGAGAGTCAGCTAGACTGCACCTAGACTCCTGACCTACATATCATGTGGGATAACAAATGTTGTTCTAAGGTGTGCTATTTTGGAGTAATTTGTTATGCAGTACCTAAGGAACGTTTGAAAAAAAACAGGCCAGCTGCCATGGCTCATGCCTATAATCTCAGCACTTTGGGAGGCCAAGGCAGGAGAACTGCTTGAGCCCAGAAGTTGGAGATGAGCCTGGGCAACACAATGAGACACTGTCTCAAAAAAAAAAAAGTAGCTAAGTGTAGTGATGTCCACTTGTAGTCCCAGCTACTCAGGAGGTTGAGGCAGAAAGATGGCCTGAGCCCAGGAGGTCGAGGCTGTGGTGAGTCATGATCATGCCACTGCTCTCCTGCCTGGGCAACAAAGGGAGATTTTGACCAAAAAAAAAAAAAAAAAACCTGTGCAGGAGTCCTAAAAAAGACCAATTTAACCAGAAACAGAGAAGGGCTAGGGACCAGGAATCAGTAACTTTAGATACTCTCTGGGTAATTCTAATGATATCAGCTATCTTTAGAACAACTGCTTTAAGTTATTTGTGGTTGGTTTTTCTGCTTCTTGCATCAAACAGATTCTTTATTATTATTATTATTTTAAAGATGTGGGGTACAATTCAGGGTTAGGTATACAAATGTTCATTATGCAGTTACCCTTGTTGATGATGTGTACCCCTCCCTCCCCTGGCAGTTTCCCACTACTGCTCATCCCTTTCTTATAGTATTATGATAATTGTTCAAGGTCTGCTTATGGGTGAGAACATATGGTACTCTGTTCTTTGTTTCTGTGACAGATCACTGAGTATGATCAACTCTAAATCCATCCAAGTTGCTGCGAAGTTCATATGTTTGTCCTTCTGTATGGCTGCATAATATTCCATTGTGTATATGTACCAAATTTTTTAAACCCCCTTCAGCTTTAATGTGCAGCATGGTTGGTTCCATATTTTTGCTATTGGGAATAGAGCTGCAACAAACATGAGTGTGCAGGTATCTTTTTGGTAAAATGATTTGAGTTCCTCTGGGTATATTCCCAATAGTGGAATTTCGGGGACATATGGGGGGTCAATTTCTAGTTCTTTCAGAAATCACCACATTGTCTTCCAGAGAGGTTGCACTAGTTTGCATTCCCACCAGCAATGTAGAAGAGTTCCTTTTTCTCCGCATCCTTGCCAGCATCTGTTGTTGTTTGTCTTATTAACAATGGCCATTCTTACTGGGGTTAGTTGGTATCTCAATGTGGTTTTGATTTGCATTTCTCTGATGATTAGTGAGGCTGAGCACTTTTCCATGTGTCTGATGGCTGCCCATATGTCTTCTTTTGAGAAGTGTCTATTCATGTCT
>CAUYQG010097296.1:0-11962 GCA_963574415.1 Tarsius wallacei
CAGAATGTATATCCCATGGTAATTGGATAAAGTGTTCTGTAGTTCTCTGTTAAGTTCATTTGGTCAAGAGTCTGTTGAGGTTCTGGATCTCCTTGTTGATTTTTTGCCTCTATAGTATATCTAGAGTTGTTAGTGGGGTATGTAAATTTCCAGTTATGAAAGTGTTAGAGTCAATATTCTTTTTTAGTTTACTTAGTAATTGCATTATAAATCCAGGTGCTCCTGTGTTGGGTGCATATATATTTAGGATGGATATTTCTTATTGATGGATTGAACCTTTTATCATTATGAAATGTCCTGTATGTTTTTAAATGTTTGATAACTTGAAGGTTGTTTTGTCTGATATTAAATCTCAACCCTTTTCTTCTTTTGTTTTCTGTTCACCTGAAAGTTTGTTTTCCATTCTTCAACTCTGAGTCTGTGGACATCCTTTGAAGTGAGATGTGTTTCCTGGAGGTATTGTATGTTGGATCATGGTTTTTTTAATCCGGTTTACCATTTTATGACTTTTCAGTGGTGTATTTAATCCATTGACTTTCAAACTGATTATTGAAATGTGAGGGTTTATTCCTGTCATGAGGCTCTTAAAAGACTGTTTTGTTTTCTTTTGGGTTAATATATGTATGTGTTTACAATTTTGCAGTTGCAAGGTGTGTTGTGTTGTTCTTTCTTTCTTTTCTTTTCTTCTGTGCTGAGTACCTTTTTGATTGTCTCCTATAGAGCTTATCTGAAAGCAGTATAATCTTTTCGGGATTGGATGTCTGGGAAGGATTTTAATTCTCCATCACTGATGAAGCTGAGCTTGGCTGGGTAGGAAACTCTTGGGTTGAAATTGTTTATCTTTAAGAACTTTGAGAATTGGGTTCCAGTCCCTTCTAGCTTGCAGTGTTTTTTACTGGTAAGTCTGCTACTATTCTGACTGGTCTTCCCTGGTAGGTTTGACTTTTCTCTCTCACTGCCTTTAGGATTTATTATTTTATTGTATAGGTGAATTTCTATGTGCCTAGAAATTGGTCTTCTCATTTGATGCCTTGCAGGGATTCTCTAAATCTCTCATGTTTGGATGGTCACATCTCTAAGGAGATGGGGAAAAGTTTCTTGGACAACATCCTGGAATGCTTGTTCCAGGATGTTCTCCATTTCCCTTTCTTCTTCTGGGATACTGATCAGATATTAGTCCAACCTCTTGACACAGTCACACATATATTGGAGGCATTGTTCTTTCTTTCTGAGTTGTGTTTCTATATTTTTAACAGATAGAGTTAATTCCATGGTCTTCAAGCTCTGAGATTCTTTCTTCTTCTTGGTTGATTCTGCTTTCCATACTTGTCATCTTGTTATTTATTTCCTGGATGAAGTTTTTTTGGCCAAAATCCACGTTACAAGTTCTTTCAGCGTTGCAACTTGTCTTTCTTAGAGTCATATTCACACTTTTCATCTATTCCCTAATCCTGTTCTATTCTGGGCCAATCATTGGTAATTTCCATTGTTTGGGCTCTGAGATCTGATTTTTCAAGTGTTGCCCCCTTGGTACACTGGGAATTACCTGTGTTCTTCCATTGACTTTTCCTCATTTGTGATAGATATCTTTCTTTTCTCTTTAATTCTGTTATTTGGTGAAAGTGGGTGAGCTTTCACTTCTGTTGTTTGCTCAGCCCTCTATTCTGCCCTGATCAGATCCTCCAAATTTGCTGTGTTTTGAAACAGGACTGGGGGTGGAAAGCTTTGCTGTTTATTATAGTTTTTAGAGTTGAATAATGTGGAAGGTAGGGAGCTAGGATTCAGAAAATACTTGCAATTACAATGTTCACTGACTGGTGTATGGGTCTGCTGAGACCCACTCCCTACCACCACTCTGTATGATGATGTAATGGGCACATGTGTGTATCCCACTCCCCAGAGCCCAAGATAAAGTAACAGTCATGAGAAGAATAGAGAAAAGAAGATTGCAATAGAATGAAAAGAAATAATTAAAAATAAAATAAAACACAGAAAAATAAAAGCAAAAAGAAAAGAAAAAAAACCCAAAAACAGACAAAAATCAAAATCAACAGAAAACAAAACACACACACACACACACAAAACCAAGAAACTGGAAAACTAAACACACACACAACACATACACATACACACACGACAAAAAACAAAAAAGGAAGAGAAAAAAAAGGGAAGGAATGTAAATCAAGCCCTCACATACACAATCCCACACACTAAACCAAAACAAAAGAAGAACAAACAAGACAAAACAGAAAGAAAAGTGAGGAATGCAAATCAAACCCTCACATACTCATTCACATACACACTAATCCAAAACAAAAGTACAACAACAACAAAAATGTGGGATAATGCAAACTGAATCCTTACATCCTCATTCACATGCACACACTAAACCAAAACAAAAGAATAAAACAGAAAAAAAAAAGAAAGACAAATTTCTGGACACTAATCCCTCACTTGTGATAGGTTCTGTAAATATTCCTCTCAGCTGCTCACAGGTAAGTTTGCCTGCCGTCTCCTATGGGTCTACAGACTTGATCACAATCTCCCCAACATGTGGCCCAGTGGGAGAGGAGAAACTGGTGGGAGATGGTGAGGATACAGTCCTCCCCTCTCACTCTTGTAAAGTCAAGGAGATCCCCTCCAGTGGGGAGGTGTGAGATTGTCTCCTCTCCCAGGTGCTTGCAGTAGGTGCCCCAGCCAGGCTTATCCAAGAGTAGAGTTCCCCCTAGTGTTGCTGCCATTGGGGCTTCACCTGTGTTTGTTCCTCTCAGTCATGCCTCAGCCATGTGGGCCTGATGTTCAGAGTATTGCAGGGAAAAAGAGGTCAGCCCAGCATTTACCACTGTACTCTTGGGGGGAATCCACCTTTTCTTTTTCTGGTCACAACCTTTGTCCCATGACTGGGTCAGGGTAGAGGGTGGGGTGCCTGAGACTCTGCACTCATCTTGTCCCTCTGAAGTTTGTGCTTTCAGGTTACTCCCTCCGGGTCATGATCAACTCCTGAGTAGTTAACCTGCCAGTCACAGAAGGTGGATCTGTTGCTCTGTGGTGAGCAAGCCAGAGCACTTCTCCGTCCAGTTTTTAAGATGGTGGTGAGATTCCTGTTTCATCTTCTCCAGTAAGACTCTGTCGCTGGCCCCCTCACTGCACTCCCTCCCCAATTCATGCTGCCAGTGTCTGGCCTAGTGCTGTGGTGGTCAGGCAGTCTCGCAATGGCCATCACTCCTGGCAGTTTCTTCCTGGGAAAAGGTTTGATGATTTTAGAAAATACTGCTTAACTTCTGTGTCAAGGGAGGAGCTAAGGACCAAGCAGAGCAGCTGCTGGCACCAGCTTCTTCCCCAGGAGATCCCTGGCCACTTGCTTCCAAGTCCCCATTCAGTCAGCCACTCGCACACCCACTTACAAACAGACATGCATAAAAACCCATCCATACACTCACTCACTCACGCAGGGATTCACACACAGTCCGATGGGCTCTGCTGTCCTTATTTTTCTCCCCTGGACATTTTGTCAATGTGTTTGCTCATTTCATGATGAATGATTTACATGAACAACCTGCTCACACCATGCTGAATGTTCAGCAGTTTTTGATCAAAAGCTTCATGACCTCCATGCCCCACCCTCTCTATTTACTCATTCTAACCGGAGTGACTTGTTTTTGTTTTCCTGGATGAAAAAAGTCCTCAAAGGGAAATGTTTTGCTGATGTGGAAGAGGTGAAACAAAAAATAGCAGAAGCACTTAAAAGCATCAAAATTGACGAGTTCAAAAACTGTCTTAAGTAGTGGAAAAAACATCTTGATTGGTGCATTGCATCAAAAAAGAGTTCTCTGAAGGTGGCTAAAGTTTAAACATGTAAGAATAAATATGCAAGTTTTTATAAATAAACTCTGAGTTGTTTGGGGTCTCCCTAAATGCACAAGGAGCCAATAAGAACATACAAAGATGTTCAGCATCATTTATCATTAGAAAAATGCAAATCAAAGCTACAATGTGATACAACTTTGGAGCTCCTAGGATGGTTAGAATTTTAAATAACAATGATAACCTTTGATGAGGATGTGGAGAATTTTAAACACCCTCTTATGTTTCTAATGGAATAATAAAATAGTATATAGACATTAGAAACACGTTTGACTTCTGGTCAAAAAGTTAAACAGAATTTCTGGTTGGGAATGGTAGCTCATGCTTGTAATTTCAGCACTTTGGGAGGCCAAAGAGAGAGGCTCACTTGAGACCAAGAGTTTGAAACCAAGCTGGGTAACAAAGTGAGATTCCATATCTACAAAATATATTTTTTAAAAAAGGATTCAGGCAAGGTGGCTCATTCCTGTAAGTCTTAGCTACTCAGAAAGTTGAGACAGAAGAGTCACTTGAGGCAGACTTTGAGGCTGCAATGACTGACCTATGATGACAGAACCTGGGTGACAGAACATGACCCTGTCTCAAAAGTAAATATATGATAAAAAATAAAAGCAACAAAAATTATTGTTAAAGAAACAAGTATGTAATCCATTGTTAAAGAAATATCCCCTCCAAGAGTAGGGTGGGAGGGGACCCTGTGCAGTCTTCCTAGTAAAGTCACATAAAGCTTAATCTGACCTTTGGAGAAGAATTTCATTCTATCATCAGCTAGCTCTCACATGTATGTCTTAGAAGACTTACAGAAAAATATTCATGATAACCTTGAAAAAAAAGAAAGAAAACTGTCAATATGTCCATCAGCATGAAATAAAAAAATAAATGAACAAATGCATTTATAAGTAAATAGACTGGGATATAATCACACAATAAAATACCATACAACAGTAAAAATAAATGCATATATACCAACATAAATAGTTTTTAAAGGCAAATCAAGGACTGCTAGTTTCTGGTCCAACAACTAAGGACAATTTCTGATTCATCTCTTCCATTCTCACAATGAGAAATACACTGAACAAATTAAAAATCAATAATTCTTCTTAGTTACATCAGAGAACTGAAGTCACAAGGCAAACTGCTAACCCTAAAATTGGAAAGCCAGAAGAACACCGAGAATCAGTTTACCAGAATGGAAGCTGCCCACTAGATCTAGTACTGAGATATTTAAACAAAGTACAGTTGAATTGTTGGAGACTCACTGAGAAAAGCCATGGGAAACCCAATCATGGAAGAGTCACCATGTTTTCAGAGCTTTACCTTCAGGAGCTCTACTAGGGTCTAAGCATGTAGATTGGATAAGAATCTAGGAAGAAAGAAAAAGTAACTTTAAAAAAATATTACTTAAAAAAAAAGCCAAGATTAACTCTGTTCAGCTTAACAAAACTTTGTTACCAAGAACTATTTTACAGAACTTTACCAAAGTGGGAAAAGGGAAATACCCACATTCAAGTCCCACAAGTTTTCCAAGTGACAAAAGACAAATAATACTCAACTCCAGTACCCTTTAGTCTTCCTGTCTTACATAGGTAGGGGGAGGGGTAGCCTGAGAGTCATTTGTGCAATTCACAGTGCAGGGGCAGAGGCTCACTCAAGAATGAACCTAATCATAGGACTACAGTACTTTGCCTCCTCCTATGCCTTCTCACCACAATAATAGGGCTTCTATCTAATAAGAGGGGAATGCAACTCAAAGAACTGCGTGTCTCAGAGCAAATTTAAGAAGTCTCTATAGAAATCCTTCTTAACCACCTCTCTCCCTAAAATAATAAAAACAAAACAAAAACCATCAGAGGAGCCGGGCTCGGTGGCTCAGCCTGTAATCCCGCGCCTTGGGAGGCTGAGGTGAGTGGTTTGCCTGAGCCCGTGGGTTCAAGACCCGCCTGGGCAACTTGGCGAGACCTCGTCTCTACAATAAATCAAAAATCAGCCGGACGTGGTAGCGCACGCCTGTAGTTCCAGCTACTTAGAAGGCTGAGCGGAAGGATCGCCGGAGCCCAGCAGGTTGAGTCTGCAGTGGCCGGGAGCGGCCACTGCACTCCAGTCTGGGCAACGGAGTGAGACTGCAACTCAAAAAAAAAAAAAAAAACCATCAGAGGAAGCAAAAACAAAAACACCAGAGGAAATTTGAGCTTCTAACCCAGTTAGAGCAAACAGTAATCCACCTAACTTCTATCAGATGAACATGACACTTCACATTAAGGGCCTTTTTGCTTCAGTTCCTTCTTCAGTAACTAATGTCCATTTTCCAACAAAAGTATTACAAAGCATATTAAAAGTCGGAAAAAAAAATGCAAAACCCTAGCAGACAATTTGAAGAGACAGAGCAGACATCAGAACCAGACCCTTAGACTCTTATACGGCAAAGATCTTTGAATTATCAGACCACTTTATCAAATTAAAATAATAAAAATGGTAGAATGTGTGTTCTCAGATCATAATAGAATTAAAGTCGAGATCCATAACAGATAGATAGCTGAAACAATCCCAAAATGCTTGGAGATTACAAAGCACAGTTTTGTTTTATTTTATTTTTATATTTTAAGGATGTGAAGTACAATTCAGAATTACATATACAAATGGTCATTGTGCAAGTAAGGTTTGGCCCTCACTTGGGTCGTCACTTCACCTGGTTTGAGATTAGGCAATCGTATTGAGGAAGCACACCCTCTTCCCACCCTTGGCAGTTTCCCTCTACAGTCAATCCCTTTTTTATAGTATTATAATAATTGTTCAGGATCCGCTTATGAGTGAGAACATGTGGTACTCAGTTCTTTGTTTCTGTGATAGATCTCTGAGTATTACAGACTCTCAATCCATTCAAGTTACTGTAAAGTTCATAATTGTGTCCTTGTTTATGGCTGCATAATATTCCATCATGTATATGTATCACATTTTTTAAAACAGTTTTGGTAGGCAGCACAGTTGGTTCCATGTTTTTGCTATTTGTGGATAACACTACAATAAGCATGAGTGTGCTGGTATCTTTTTTATAGAGTGATTTGTGTTCCTCTGGGTATATTTCCAGTAGGGGGATTGCTGGGTTGTATCGAAGGTCAATTTTTAGATCTTTTAGGAATCACCACACTGTTTTTCAAGGCATTTGCACCAGTTTACACTCCCACCAACAGTGTAGGAGTGTTCCCTTTTCCCCACATTCTCTCCAGTGTCTGTTATTTTTTTGAGTTATTGTTGGTGACCATCCTGACTGGAGTTAGGTGGTATCTCAGTCTGGTTTTATTTTGTATTTCTTGGATGATTAGTGAGGCTGAACATTTTTTTCATGTATCTGTTGGCTGCTCATTTGTCTTCTTTTGAGAAGTGTCTATTCATATCTTTTGTTCACTTTTTTTCCCAAAGGGTGTAATATTTATTTAATTGCTATTATAATCTTGGTATGAAAAGTAGTCAGCGAAAATACAAGGAGGTAAAAGTATATACCAAACTGACTTATGAACATGAATACAAAAATCCTAAGCAAAATATTAGCAAATTCGATCCTCTAGATATTGTAGTGTCATGAGGATCAGTTTTGTTTACTGTCACTATGTTATCCCAGACACCCACAATTCTCAAGTTAATATCTCTAGTCATAGGTCTTCTCTGAACTTTCACCTGCTACCTGATGTCTACATCATCATGCTTCACAAGCATCTCAAACTTAACATGTCCCAAATTATCTCTTGATTTCCCACACCCCCACATATATATACCTCTCCAGTCTTATTCATTTTAGCTGATGGCAGCTTCATCTTTTATTGGTTTTTCGTTTGTTTGTTTTTAATTCCTGACTCCTCTTTCCTCTCTTCCTCTTATATCCCATATGTTCCTCTTCTATTTTCCAGAAAAGATTGTGTGTTCATTATTCTTTAAATGTTTTGATAAAATTATCCAGTGAAACCAACTGGATGTGATTATTTCTTTTTGGTAAATATTTAAATTAGAAATTCAAACTTTTAGTGGTTTCATTCAGATTATCTATTTTATTTTTGTCGGGTATGGTTTTCAAGAAATTGGTACTAGGTTGTTCAAGAATTTCTTCTAGGTTGTCAAATTTATGAGCATAAGTTTATTTGTAATATAAAATTACAAGGTAGTTTTCATAACTCCACTGAAAAACATTTTTAAATAGATTAAATCCAAACATCCCAAAATATTACAAGGAAAACACACGTGTATGTGAGCAAAACAACTGTGAACAACTTAGGGAATGATTAAAACAGAGCATGATACAAAATGATATTCCAAACTTCTTTGCTATATAAATAAAATGTAATAAGATATACTTATCAAAAGATTATCATTTCAATAGGATTTTTAAAAAAGCAAGACAAATACATGCTATATATAAGAGATACAATAGTAGAGAAAATCAGTGAAATCAATAGGTAGTTCTTTGAAAAAATCTCCAGAAAGAATGACAGAAAGAAAAAGAAGACATAAATCACTAACATCAGGAAATAAACAGGAGCTACAAATTCTGCAGAAAATAAGCAACTATTGCCCACTTTTCAATAGAGCAGTTTGCTTTTTTCTTTTCAACACATTTGAATTCCTTGTAGATACTGGATGTTAGGCCTTTCTCAGATATCAGTTGGAAAATATTTTTTCCCATTCTGTGGGCTATCTCCCTGCTCGCTCAATGGTTTCTTTTGCTTTGTAGAAGTTCGTTAATTTGATGAGGTCCCACGTGTCTATTTTATTTCTTAAGGTGTTGGCCTTTAGCATTCTGCAATTACAATTATAAACTTCTGTCTTAGCACTGCTTTTGTTGTATTCTGTAGTTTTGGTATTTTGTGTTTCATTTCCATTCATGTCAAGGTATATTCTATTTTCCCTGGGCTTTCTCTTTGATCCATCTGCTGTTAAAGAGTGTGTTATTTAATTTCCTAATATTCACTAATTTTCCAATTTTGTTTTTTCTTTTTAAGAGACAGTGTCTCACTCTGTTGCCCAGGCTGGAATATAGTGGCACATTCACAGCTCACTGCAGCCTCAAACTCCTAGTCTCAAGTAAGTGATCATTCTATATCAACCTCCCAAGTAGCTGGGGAGGCACATAACACCATGCCTAGTCCTTTTTTCTTTCTTTAGTTTCTTTCTTTCTTTTCTTGGGGGACTGGGATATAGGGTCTCACTCTTGCCCAGGCTGATCTCTCAAGCAGGTATGCTGCCTCTGCCTCTCAAAGAGCTGGGATTACAGGCATGAGCCAGTTTTCCCTCTTATAAGTCTTATAAGAATTGATACGATGCTATGAGTATCATTGTTTCTAGACCATGAAAGTCACTAGCACACAACAGACATTCAAAACAATTTTTATTATTAGCTACATCTTGTGACTACCAGCTCCTCTTCTGCGTTAACTCACATGCATGTTATAATTTCTCCTCTCAGGCAAAATCCCTTAGGAGAAATCCCTAAATGTCACTGTAAATATAGGTCACATTGTTCCACATAATTCTGATATGATGCATAACAAAGTACCTGGAAATAAAATTTTAAAAATCATAAAATATGTTATGTCTATGCCTCAAATAACATGCAGCAAAACAAACAAACCCTTCGTTCTTTAATTCCTTCAAAATAATTAAAGACCTGGTCCCTTTATGCCACAGGTATTTTTTGAATGTCAGACACACTTCCAGGTATAGAAGCTTCATCTTCAAAACCTAAGCCTCTTGGAGGCACAGGTCTTTTCATCAATTTTTAACAAAGAAATAGCTAAAATATAAATATAGAGAGATGTTGGTCACATAGATACACGATTTAGTGCCTATATCTAGAGAAATGCAGGGTTTAGGGCCTAGTATGGATACCACAGGAAGTGGCAAAGTAGGGACAGAAAATGTAAGCCAATGTTCTATGTTTGGCAGGAATGTTTCTCTATATATATATACACAGTAAAGTTCAAGATACAGAGGGAAAAAGCCCCCAATACTTTGGAAAATATACTGAATTGCACATGTTACATACACATTTACTCCCAAAGGTATAGCAGATTTGACAAATAAGGACTCAAGCTCTTGTATGATGTTTAAATAACATCAAAACAAATCACTTTGAACTTATCCAGGAATATGCAAACATCTACCATGAACCTAGGAATATGATTATGTCCAGATCTTTTCTAAAAAATATTCTCTGTTTGACATATGTATAGCACAGTCAAAGCGAAACTGAATTAGCAAAAATGACAATACATATTGTGTGTAATTGATATAATCAACACAAAATTTCCTTGCCTGGCAGCTATTGAAGTTGCCAGTAAATATTAATTCCATTCAGTTACATCCACCTGCCGCCTAGCCAGTGAAGAATAATCTATTTTCAGAGAAGTAGGCAATCTGGACCTTTAAGCATGATCTTCTAATTTTTAGGTCTAAAAAAATTCACTTTTTAAAGCATGAGGCCTGCAAAACTAAATCTACCTATCTACCATACCGAGATAAGACTGTATCATCCTCACCTCTACACAGAGAAACCTAAATGTAGGCAAACTTCTCAATTTCCCAACTGGTAAGAGACAGTCTGCCAGTCACCTGGTCTCTGAGACAGGTTAGGCTTCCTGAGCCATTCCTCAGCAATGCCTTCCACCAACCCTTCAACTTGCAGATCCTTCAGGACAACTCAAGCAGTTTCTCCCTTGAAAGTCTTCCTATACATTTTAGGCCTTGGAAATTACTGGCACATAAGTATGGATGTCTTGTGTTCTTATTATAACTGTCCAGCATGTAATGATCATGGTTAACTACTTGGCTACTGCCTAAGTCATGAAGCAAAGCAAAGGTCTGATAGAAATTTCCAGGTAAGATAGGTCACACCTCCAAGACCAGAAATTGGCTTTACCTAACACCAAGAAGGCAGATTTCAGGACAAGAAGAGATAGTGAGTTCTTCTTGTAAAAGCTTGGTAGAAATTCAACACTCACCTCTTCCTTGTTGTCAGGAAGCCTGGGGACATATTCCTGCTTTCCTAAGTGCTCTTCCTGGAGAAGAGTCAAGTTTCAAAGCAGATCTGGGGAAAGAGATGAGAAGTGAGAAAGGTACTTCGGAGGAACACCCTTCACACCATCCAGCTTCCCAATTCAGTAGGGAGTAGGGGAATGGAGGAGGTAAGGAAGGCAGTTTGCAGAGATCACCAGCCCATTCTTAGGCAGTGTCCTGTAACCAAGCTCACAGAGCTGGGTCAGCAGCAGCAAGCTCAGACCGAAGGTCTAGTTGAGGAATGAAACCCCCATCTTCAGCAGTTGGGTGAGACTTTGTACTCCATTAAGAAAAAAAGTTTGATATTTTCCAGTGCTAGTCATAAGCAATGTGATAATCTCTTGCAAAGAGTGCCCCCATGTGAGCAAAATGAATTGAAAAATAAAGCACCCCATACACATCTGTCCTGAGGCCTAAAGACAGTGTCCAGGAAATCCAAAGCAGAAACAGCCCTAGAGGGCTCCAGAGGTGTTGGTTTTTAGGGAGATGTGAAGCAGGGTTGAGGCCACAGCCTTAGTTTCCTTGCATGTGACTCTGGCTGCTCCCTCCCTTTCATTCACATTCCCAAAAGTAGCTTCCCAAGATTTGAAATGTGACTTGGAATTTAGGAATGGGCACACAGCAATTAGCCTAGGTCTATGACAAGTCAATTATAGATGGTTAAGAGAGTGTTAAAAAGGGTAAGCAGAGGTAGATTTTTCCTTAATTAAAAGATAAATATCATTCTTCAGATGACAAATATAGATAGGCCTTCACTAGATCCTGTCTTGCACAAATGAAATAAGAAAAGAGTACTACAGGGGCTGAATTCAATATGACATGAGAATTGCTGTTAATATCATTAGGTGTGATCATGATATTCTGGATATACAAGAAAGCACAGTCATTATTAAGAAATGATGCAGGATTGCAGTCAAGATGGCGGCAACACAGGCGGAACTGTGAGATTCTCCGAATGTGAGTTCCCCAAAAAGTCTCTTGCCCTCCTTCCCCTACCCCACTGCCCACAGCTGGACACACTGGTCCGAGGCTCAGGGACCCCCGGTCCGATGCAGGG
>CAUYQG010097298.1:0-21799 GCA_963574415.1 Tarsius wallacei
ATATGTTCAGAATATGCTTTAGACAATGAGTTGCCTAAAATTTTTTGAGGACTTAGTATGTTCCAGTTACATGCATGATTATCTGATTTAATTTTTTTAAGTATCCCACAAATTAGACATTATTCTTATGAACACTGTTTGCCAATGTGGAAAAATGAAGCCTTAGAAAGGCTACATCAACAAGTGTAAGTGACAGACAAAGATTAGAGCGCTAACCTGTCTGACCCGAGTACCTGAGCTCTCACAGCCACACTATTTAGCAATATTAGGATGGGGACCAAAAAGGTGCCATAGGAACATAGAGTTGTGAAAATGTTCCCAGGAACGTTAGGATCAGGTGATGACTCTTGAAGCAGTTAGCATTTGAGTGGGCTTCTGAAGGTTGAGTCTCCAGGTGATGGAGAAAACTGCAAGAGATGATGGTCCAGGTTAATCCCATTGTGATTATATCAGAATCTCAGAGCGAAGCTTGTAAGCCTCCCTCTACTGTTTGAAATCAAGCTTCGCTCTGATATTCTGAACTGACAGACTTGGTCTCCCCAATAAGAAAGTTGAGAAGGGACACTGGATGGGACAGGAAAAGATTATAAATTTAATGTTGGATATGTGACTACGCTATGGTGAAAGCCTAAGTGCAGTAATGTTTCATTGACTTTTGGAAAGTGGCCAGATAGTTGGAAACTGGAAATGTAAATTTGGGAGTCTATGAAATGAGTATAATTATATCTACCTCAAAGATTTGTATTGAAGATTGAATAGAATTATCCAAGCAAAAGTTCTTTGAAACAGGGAATGATTGTTATTTTATAATTTTTTTCACACAGAAGGGAGAATTGCAGTTCTGGGGGAGATGAAGCCTTCGAGGAGGGAAAAAACCGAGAGGAGTGATGAGATTCATCATTTACGTGATAAGAAGATAAGAAGAATCTGAGTATTGAGAGGCAATGTAATGTACTTTCCCAGAGATCAGGGGAAAAGTTACTTTAAGGAGTGAAACGCACTAAATAATTGAGCAGATTGAGAGTGAATTAGTGGCTACAGGAGTTGACAGTACGTTGATATCGAGAAGGCAATCCCAATAGAAAGGGAGAGAAGAGAAACAAATTTAAGACCAGGCTGGTAGAGATGAGAGGGACTTGGCAGGTATTTGTCAGTCAAGGAAAAGAGGAAAGGGGACAGTAGCCAGAGGGGGAGAAGGGAACAAATGTGTATGTGAAGACTAGAAAAGAGTATCTATAAAAATAATATCTCTTATGAAACAGAAAAAGCTGGGTCAAGGACACAGAGACAGGCTGGTTTTATAGTATCATCTCTTTTTCTGAAACTAAAGGAAATCACAATCTGACAAGCTGAGGAATAGAGAAAGTACCCCAAATCTTTTCAAATAAACAGGGGGAACAATTATTTGATGAGGAACAGAGATAGAAAATTGAGGAGGAGGGGAATATGGGATTGAAAAGACGAAAGATAGCAAAATATTCATGGTGCTACTCTATTGGATATATTTTGCTAGAGAACCAGTAAGAGACAAATAAAAATTGAAGGACACTGATCTGGGCTCAGATAAAATGAGCACGAAATTGTGGTGAGCCAGATCTGAACAATTTCTTGTTCTCACTTGATGGAATTATGCAGCCAGAGATGAGAATCAGATTGCATAGGGAGAGAAAAATCCTGGTAAATCAGAAAATTAGGAGTGCTCCCATTCACTTTTTTTTTTTTTCCTGAAAACAATGCATTTACAAAATTCAGTTTCATTATGAGATAAGCAACCAGCTTGGGGGTTATTCTTGGGCCGAGTCCCATTCTTTTAATATTGTTGCAATGGTAAACTATTTCCAAAATTTCAAAACAATCATCTTATAAGGGAAAATTTTAAAATCTCATTCATTAGTCCGTAACTGCCTGTTCCACTGAGGTTGATGTTCAACTGTAATGGAATACAGTTTAGTAAGCAGTAGAAGAAATTAGTTGTGGTATTTTCATATTTGCAGTTTTTTAGTTGGAACTTTGAGAAAAGTATTACAAGGAGATCTACTCGTGACTATATTTCAGTTAAAATAGTCAATCTAGACATTTCTAATAAGTAAGACATTTTAAGAAAATTATGTGACCACAGGAATTGTGAACTGTTTACTGCAGTTTGCTTCCAAAACTGCAGAATTTGCATAATATGCTAGGCAAACAAGAAAGGTAATAAATTCAAACTTATATTTAAAGTTTTCTTAGAATAATTTAGTGGGGCATGGTGGCATGCATCTGTAGTTCCAGTTACTTGGAAGGTTGAGGTGGAAGGATCTCCTGAACACAGCAGATCGAGGCTGTGGTGGCCATGAGTGTGCCACTGCACTGCAGCCTGGGCAACAAATAGTGAGACTCCAGCTCAAAAAAAAAAACAAACCACAAAAACTTCTTTAATACATCACACACTACATATACATGCACATATACCGTGAGTTTGCAAAACTAAGTAGAAAGACACTGGCAATTCAAAATTCTCCTCAGAGTGGAACCATGTCTTGCTTGTGCCAGAAAACAATTTCAGTGGGAAAAAGGAGAAAACAAGTAAACCAAGGAATGGATGAGAAGAAAGAGAACACCAAATATCAAAAATTGCTATCTAAAAAACTAACAACACTTGCCAAAGACACATTTAAGTCTAGTGTTGGTCTGATCACTCTCTCGCCTCTAACTTTTTTTCCCCATGATTTTAGCTTATTCCTGAATAGTTCACTAACATTCTCAGATTTGCCTATACTATACCAATATTCCCATTAGAGCCAAGAGAAAAAAAACAAAAATCTTTGGTTAAGACTAATTACTGTTCAGATACAGGTTCTCTTGAATTTTACGTGTAGTAGAAGAGGAAACCAGTGAATTTATACAACACAAATATTAACTATGAAATTCTTTAAATCGTGTATAGTTTTAAAGCTTGGAGCTTGGTTAAACATAAGCTTATAACATTATCCTACTTCAAATTTTATACTTTTTAATTTCATAGACAACAAAGAAATATTTTCTAAAGTAAAAAACAAAAGCAAAAACCAGGCTGTTACACTGGATTTTTAAAACTTTGCAGAATGTTACAGGAGCATTCTGCACTAAAATTAACTACAAGTCTAATATTTCTTTTTAATCTCAGCAAAATCAAATATTCCAATTTAAAAGCTTTTCAATAACTGACTTATTAGCAAATGATGTAAAAGTTAAAACTTCAGGCATACCCCCAAGCCTTCTCATATGATACTTTACGTTTAGATGACTATTAACTCTGAACCAGATGTAGTTTTCAATCCAAATAAATGAATCATCTCCTACCATTTGGGGCTTTAAAAAATAATAATAATAAATTAAAACTCCTGGCAGAGGGTGGGAGGAGGAAAAAAAAAGAAAGAACTGCACCAGGAATGATGATAAAGTTTGATTTTATTATAACAAGCCCATTCTTTGATTATGAAGTCTGATTGCTTTTAAGCTGTTGATATATGTTTTTAATCATATCAGCATTAAATTTTAAATAGGAAATTTTCTTTATCGTTTTATTTTTACATCTTTTAATGCATATAAGTTTGGGGGGATTGGTTGTTGGTAGCTTAATTTAATGTCTTTAAATGCATGATTAAGCAGCTATGATTTACCAAGACCACAAAATTCAGTCACCCACTTGCAAAAGTTAGTGCTTTTAAATAGAAAATTCTTGCCCTGAAGGTTTTAGTTTTCTTACTCTTTCTTTCCCGTACTTGCTTTTTTGTTTTGTTTTGTTTTGTTTTCTTCCATGTGGACAATTTCCATGTCTCCTGGCCTAACATATGCTTTTCTCCATATTCATGTTAGTGGACTGTTACTTATTATCTTGCCACCGGGCTTGGCTGTTAAGTGGCAAAATTCCAATTGCTTGTCTATGAGCAAAAATAAAAATGGGCGAGCATAAGAGTGAGAAGTTCAGAGGATGATTTTGCTGACAGCTAATGAAAGTAACTAACACTCAAGCCAGACACCAGAGTTATTACTGTGTCCCGGTTTGGGATCATGATTTTATTTGCATTTTTTTTGTTGTTAGACAAAACTTGCTGGTATTTAAGATTGTATCTGTGTTTGTGACCAAGAATTGCAGCTGTTTTTAAAAAATTCCTTGTATTCATTTATAAATGTACTTATAGATATTTATGAGCTAGTTTATCTTAAGATTATGCCACACATTTATACCTTGCTTTATTTCAAAGGGTACTTCGAGCAGGGGTTATACTTTTAAATGCTCATTCACTATGTGCAGCCAAACTTTGAATTTTATAACCAAGCCCAGCCTGTTCAGCTATTTAGTCCATTTGCTTTTGTTTTAATGGTGAAGATTCATTGTCTGACAAAAATACATGAGGAGCCCTAAGATAAATTTATATTGTCCAGTGATTTTGTAAATTGGGATGATAATGTTCAGTTATGCCTCCCAAGAATGTTTTCCTTTCATAAAAAGGAGGTCATGTTTGTGTTGAACTATACATTCTTTCCAGCCAGTGTATTTAAGGTGACCCTTATGAACAACCCTGATCCAAGGAAAGGGGTGACCAAAGGAACGAGACCCAAAAAAAGAGGCAATCAATACCTATCATCTTTCTTTCAAATGCCAGGGATCTTGGGTCTTATCCTGAGCATTCTGCTGTCTTCTCCATTTTCTCTTGTTACAGAAGCAGAAATACTTGATACCTTTACATTTTAGTGGCTTGATCCAAGCCCGATTTTTCTTACATGATTTTCCATGCAAATCAGGCTGCTTCTATCTCTACCATGTGGATAATGGGTCAAACCAACAATATTAAAGGGGCAATCATGATTTTTACTTGTTCTCTTACTTATTCAGTTGAGGATAAGAAAGTGGGGAGTGGAGGTAATTGTTTTTGTTGAAATGGGAAAAAGTTTATGTTCTTTTAGGTATAATTCATAGCCTATAATTAATATGGACAAGGAAAGGATTATGATAAAATTTTGAAAGAAGAAAAGATGACTGTTCAAATGCTAAAAGTTAAGTATTTCTTTTTTTAAAAAATAACTGAAAAAGATAATACTTAAGTTCATATGGATGCAAAAAAATAGCCCAGATAGTCAAAGCAATCTTTAGCAAAAAGAACAAAGCTGGTGGCGCTACACTCTCATCCTTCAAACTTTCCTACAAGGCTACAATCACTAAAACAGCATGGTACTGGTACAAAAATAGACATATAGACTAATGGAAAAGGACAGAAAACCTGGAAATAAAGCCACTGACCTACAACCAGCTCATCTTTGACAAAGCTGACAAAAACAAATATTGAAGAAAGGACACTCTATTCAACAACTGAGCTGGGAAAACTGGGAAACTATATAGAAGACTGACACGGCACCCCGTCCTATCCCCATATCCAAAAATTAACTCCCATTGGATCAAGACCTTAAATGTAAAACCTCAAACTATACACATTTTAAAAGAAAACCTAGAGACCACTCTCCTGGAATTGAATGAATCCATGTCCAAACCCTCAAAAGCAAATGCAGCAGAAACTGAAACTGACAAGTGGGAACTTATCAAGATAAAAAGCTTCTGCATAGCAAAGAAATCATGAAGAGAGTAACAAGACGACCCACAGAATGGGAGAAAATATTTGCAAACCATGCATCCAGTAAAGCCCTAATATCCAGAATCTACAAGTAACTCAGATTAGTTGACAGGAAAAATAATAATAATCCCATTAAAAAGTGGGCAAAAGACATGAACACACACTTCTCAAAGGAAGAAATACAAGCAGCCTACAACATATGAAAAAAATGCTGAGCATCACTAATCATCAGATAAACGCAAATTAAAACTGCAGTGAGATACCATCTCACGCTGGTCAGGATAACTATTATTAAAAAGTCATGAAACAACAAATGTTGGCGAGGCTGCTGAGAAAAGGGAATGCTCACACACTGTTGGTAGGAACGTAAGCTAGTGTACCCTTGTAGAAAGCAAGTTTGCAGATTTCTCAAATAAATAAAAATAGAGACTTGTACCCCACATATCCATAATAAAAAAATAAAAATAGAACTCCCATTAGACTTAGCAATCCCACTTCTGGGAATATACCCAAAGGACCATAAATTGTTCTACCAAGGAGACATCTGCACTTGCATATTTATTGCAGCGCTATTCACAATAGCAAAAACGTGGAACCAACCCAGTGTCCCACTGACAGTGGACTGGATAAAGAAAATGTACATACACGGCCGGACTTGGTGGCTCAGCCTGTAATCCCAGCACTTTGGGAGGCTGAGGCGAGTGGATTGCCCGAACTTGCGGGTTTGAGACCCACCTGGGCAACTTGGCGAGACCTGATCTCTACAATAAATCAAAAATTAGCCAGGGGGTGGTAGCGCACGCCTGTAGTTCCAGCTACTCAGAAGGCTGAGCGGAAGGATCGCCGGAGCCCAGCAGGTGGAAGCTGCGGTGGCCAGGAGCGTGCCACTGCACTCCAGTCTGGGCGACAGAATGAGACTCCTAACTCAAAAAATAAAAATAAAAAATAAAAATAACTTAGCTGTAGTTTATAAAAATAAGTCCATAAAAATTTACTTCTTTATTCATGTGCTGTCTCTCCAAAAGGAAGACTCTTTCTGAAGGCACACAATGAAAAAATTGGCTTCTCTGAAAGTAACTTCCAATCACTACATCCTGTTATTTAATGCGCTTTGTGCTAGGGGACATATTAAAATTTACAAAGTTTGGTAGTCAATCAGACTGCAGAGTAATTGAAAGAAATGTTGAGTTAAATTAGTTTCCCCATGTCGGGGTGACCAAAAATTATCTTAATTGTTTTATAAATTTTGCTAATAATTGAATGTATTAATCACATGCAAAGTTTTTACTTTAGCAAACCACAAAAAGAAAAATTAATAAAACAATATATAAAGACCTCTTGTAGCAATAATAAAAAGATAGAACTTTTTAAAAAATAGGTAAAGAATTTGAATAGATATTTCTCCTACAAAATATACAAAAAGTCAATAAGCACCTGAAAGATGAACATCAGCATTATCAAGGAAATGCAAGTCAAAACCACAATGAGATATCATTTCACTCACATCAGGATGACTATAATAAAAAAAGACAGATAATAACAGGAGTTTGTAAGGACATACAGAAATTGGAATCCCTACATACCACTAATGGAAATAAAAAATGTTATAGCCCCTTTGGAAAATAGTCCAGCGATTCCTCAAAGAGTTAATCATAGAGTTACCATATGATCCAGAAGCTCCAAACTTCAGCATATACTCAAGAGAAGTAAAAACATATATCCACTCAAAAATGTCTACTCAAATGTTCATAGCCGCATTATTTATAATAGCCAAAGAGTGGAAGCAACTCAAACATTCTTCAACTGATCAACAGTGAAATAAAATGTGGCATGTCCATGTAATGAAATATTATTTGGCAATACAAAGCAATGATATACTGATATATGCTACAACATGGCCGAGTCTTGAAAACATGCCAAGTGAAAGAAGCTAGTCAAAAAAGTCATACGCTGTATCATTCCATTTATATTAAATGTCTACAGTAGGCAAATCTACAGAGATAGAAGGTAAATTAGTGGTTGCCTAGGGCTGGGAGGTGGGTAAATTTTGAGTATGAGGAAATGAGGAGTGATTGCTGGTATGGGATTTCTTTTGGAGGTGATAAAAAAAGGTTCTAAAGTTGATTGCAGCAATGGTTGCATAACTCTGTGAGTAAATTAAAAAACACCGAACTATACTCTTCAAATGAGTAAATTGCATGGTTTGCAAATTATATCTCAATAAAGCTGTTACCAGAAAAAGTTAATAGAACAATCACAGCTGAGAATAAAATGTCACTTTTAATATTTACAGAAAGTGACGTGACATGCTAAGTAACACCAGCTAAATAACAGTGTCATCTCAGCACTCTTATTATTAGTGATTTGACGAACAATCCCTCTCTTCCCAACAACAAACCAAAAGATGACATTTAGAACAGTTAAATGCCAGTCTTAAAGTTGTTTTCTTGTTCTGCTGAATAAATATGTATTTTGAAAAAAGCTTTAATTAGGCTTCCTTTGTTCCCATAAAATCCAATGGGCAACAATTTTGGCTTTGACTTATCAACTATTCTCAGTAGTAAAAATCTGGAAATGTTGACATTGTTGCCCTCCATTTGTAAATGTACCTTCAAACCAATGTCATTGAGCTCAGATGAAGCTCTTCAGAACATGGAACAAAACTAGAAATAGACACTGATTTGAGAAATGTTTATTTAAAGCATGTACAATTTTATAATTAATTGCTATGAAATTTTTCTAGGCCTATGTCTTGATATTCATGTCTGCGTGATGAAACTATCTGATTAGATTATTAAGATTTGTTCTATATTTCAAGCATTCAATATATGGTTTACTTTTCTTACTATAAAGAGTAACACTAGGTTTCCATCATATAGTATAAATTATATTATTAAAATTAATGATGAAATAAATCAAACTTAAGCAATAACAGAAAGAATTTATATTATTCAATCTTAAGAGATATTAAGAAAAGGATCAAAGTCACAGTTCAATTCACACTGTGTTCAATTTATTATGATAGGCAGCAATTAGTAAAAGACTATTAAATATGTATCAGATGTTTCACATTAAAACTGAGTTCATTTAAGTGACTAAAGTATTTTGAGAAAGAAAGGTTGCATTCTCACCACGAGCAGTGTCAGCCTTTATTGAATTATATTAAATTTACCCATCAACATAAGCTTGGACATAATGTGCGTCCTTTATTAACAAACAATTTATCTACCAGTAATATTTTTTACAAACCAGACTTTAAAACTAGCCCAAGAAGGATTTGGCAAAAAGAAAAAACCTCCCATCCCTTATCACTGGGGTATAAATAACTATAACTGGTTTTAAGTCATATTTTTGAGATATAAAAAAGCAGAGATCTGTAGTGAAGTTTAATGTGACAATTGAAAAGAATATTAAAATTAAATTTTTGTACAATGTGGCAAGTATCTATAGAAATTTTAGTACATATTAGCAAGAACTATAGTTTTCTGATGCCTGTGAATTTATTTAAATAATAACCTTTTTCCTTAAGAAATAATATAGCCTTTTTATTTTTATGCATTATGTACAATAAGAGAAAGAAGCACTGTGCAGTGATGTGGTTGAAAGGTTATTATTATGCCAATGACAGAAACAGAAGTATATATCACTTGGATGATGTCAATGAAAGGGTATCATTACTTTTTCCGAGGAGAACATTCTGGTAAGTAAACACACAAGTACAGTATTTATTACATTTATTCCATATGTGTCTCCAAGGAAATCAGAAAGAAATGCAATTAGTTTGTGATGCTGGGGAAAAAATCGTTGGTTTCATTTGTTCGACAAAAATCTCTGAGTCAATTATATTTTCATCAAATTTTCCTTCATATCATAGCATTCTGTTTTGTCATGTACTTTATATTTCTCGCACACATCTCAAAGTTATCTTGCTAGAGAGAGTGAAAATAAAAATCCATACTCTCAAAGAAAATGCCTAAAACTTGCAGTGTTAAATGTATCCCCAGTTACATATGTTAAATAGAATGTTTTATATTGCATCCTTGTAAACATCTGAAAAATAAATGTCTTTTTCTAAGGAATTTTCTAATTAAAAAGTATATTGTGATATGCAAATAAAGCTTTCTATAATTTTAAATTACTGTAAACTAAAATTAGGCTAATTTGCTATTTAAACTACTTCTTATAAGCTTCTTTGAAATCAGTGTTCATTGTTCTTTGCGTTTGAACTGTCAAGCTTAGAGACTTTAAATACTACTACTAATGATGCTATAGGAACAACAGATCATACCTGAAGGAGTAGAATTCAAAAGCAGAAGTATTTTTACATCAAAAGGTAGCAGTTGAGTCTTAATATATGTTAACCGTATTGTTTTCCTCACCAAATTTTTCTCTCCAAATCTGCAAAGTACAAACCAAAACAACTAGATAGGAAGATACAAACTCTAAAGCACCTCTATTGTCAGTCTGGAATCTAGAATCTAGAATATTAAATATGTATCAGATGTTTCACATTAAAACTGAGTTCATTTAAGTGACTAGGGTATGTAGTCTCTACATAGACAAAGCTTTCACTAGAGAAGTCAAGCAAGATTGAGTCGAACATGTGGGCTAGGTAACAATTTCTAGTTGCCTTTGACCATTGAAATTAAATAGAGAAAGCCTCTACTGTGTAAATAATGGTGAAAAAGAATACCTCTCACACTCCCCCCTCTCCCTCGGAATAACTGATCATTTTTCTGTTCTTTTTCTTTCCTTCCCCTCAGAATTCTGACCCTTAATATTTTTATTTCCTTATCTTTTGTGGAGTGTAGCTCTCATTTGTTTTCAATTCTCAGGTCATAGGTCATGGCCATTGCCTTGTTCTGTTTCAGGAGAGGTTTCTCCTCGGTTTTCTTTTCAGCCTCTGCAAATAGATCGGCATTCACTGTAACCATGGCAAGAATGATTTCCAGTTTTCCCACTTAATTCTTCACCTACTTATCAGCCAGATAAATATAATTAGAGCTAAACTGTTGAAGCTTATATGGCAGGTAACACAATAATCATTGTTTATGTTTTAGCTCACTAATCTTCCCACCTACTCCTCTTCTTATTTTACATATATGGAAACTTAGGTGTAGAGAGATTAGATAATTTTAACCTGGTCACACAGCTAATGTAAGGCAGAACTGGGACTTAAAACTCAGCTCTTTACCCTATACAACTGCTTCTAGAATCACCAATTCACTGCCATCCGTCTTTCTTTTTTTAAAAAAAAATTCTTTTGTTTTATATTACAGTAAGGGGGTTACAAATGAGGGTCAAGTTTGGGTTTCTACCTGGCCCTCGCTCCCCCTGGAACCAGCTACCCTTTGTGATGTCTTGTGCCCACCCATCCTCTTCCCTCCCTTCCTCCATCAGTCTTTCTTCTAAGCCTACATGACGCTCAAAAATCATGTCTAGAGAATATGAACTTTTAAGTAAACGATGGTATCTTTTATTATTTAGGGCTGTAAAGCATGAAGGGAAAGAAACAATGTTCTATTGAAAGTGATTTAAATTAGCACTGGATCAAAGGACCTAAAATAAACAAATCTGTAGTCAAATTAAAATGCAAATAAACAGCATCATTCTGGATTCCCTTTGGCTACAACCACGCCTGCTTAAAATACATAATATATCTCCACATCACTAAATGTTGGGCTTGTGGGAGGCACTAAATTAAACCTTCTCTCTCTCATCAAGCTCTATACAATTTAAAAGTAGAAGTATTAAAGAGATGGATATCAAAATACCAGCATTGTTAAAAGTACTAAATAGGGGGGTGTAGTTTATATAACTCTATGGACTTCCTGATTTCACCTTGTGAGTGTAGACCTTACACTTACAACTGGGGGATATTTTGAGGCTCTGGAAACAGACTACCTCACCCAGCTAGCTAGAAGCAGAATTCTGGTCTCACACAATTAGTGTGTTGCAAAGATAGATGCTACATGTATGTATGGCTTTTAGTATCTGAGAACATGGCACAATGGTGTTATATGCTCACCACTCGCTGTCAGTTAAATCAGTCTTTTCCCCAAATGAGAAAATGGAGTAAGAGGTGGAGAGAAAGAGACTCTAGGCAATTTGCATTATTTCTATATGTCCATGAAATTCTCATAAAGCCTATTAAATATGACTGCGAAAAATATTTTAACAAATTCAAGAAAAAGTAGTTCTACAGAGCATATTCTTTTATAAAAATGCAGTATCATTTATTATAGTATATAATATTCATATATAGATATCTTATCATCTCTATAAAAAAGAAGCATCACAGACATACAGATGTCTGTGCATGTATGTATAAATTCATATATTTTTAAAAACACAAGGGTACATGCATAATGAACATTTGTATACCTAACCCTGTATTGTACCCCACATCTTTAAAAGAAAAAAGAAAAAAAATCAATAAAAACACTTTAAAATAGGTTATCTTGCAGGCTACCAAACAAATATTTAATTAATTCACTGCAACTTTATGGAAATAGATGCTATTCACATGACTGCTGCCTAAACATATCTGTTAGCAGGAATCATACATCTAAAAGAATGTATACCATGGGAGCATAAAATTAGTATAACAGTATCAGGATACCCAATTTTTGTAATCCTTTCTCTTGAATGTATACATTTTTATTGTAATGATGCTAATAACAAAGAAGATAATTTCCTTGTAGTAATATCAACACATGCTTTCAACTCCAGATGGCAGAACAAGGACCAGTAGGTAGCATTTAAAAGATTGTAACTCTACACAAGAAAGATGGTTGCAGAAATTAAAGCCTGCATTTCAGCACACAAATCCTAATGAGGACATACTTCTACATAAGAAGTACAACACGACTACCACAACTTAAAATCTTAATAATAACTTCATGTCATCTAATTCAGTCCATATTTGAATTTCCCAAATTGTCATCAAAATATATTTTATAGCTTTTAAACAACTCTTGTATACAATTAAAAATTCACATAACGGCAACAAATATTGTGTCCCTAAAATCACTTTTAGTCTAGATAGTTCTCCTACATTTATATTTCATCTTGGTTTTGACTTATTTATTTATTTATTTTGAGTTGGAGTCTCACTCTGTTGCCCAGGCTGGAGTGCAGTGGCACTGCAGCCTCGGCCTGCTTGGATCAGGCGATCCTTCCACCTCAGCCTTCCAAGTACTGGAATTATGGGCATGTGCTACCACGCCCAGCTAATTTTTTGATTTATTGTAGAGATGAGGGCTCGCCAAGTTGCCCAGGCTGGTCTCAAACCCGTGGGCTCAGGCAATTCTCCCACCTTGGCCTCCCGAAGTGCTGGGATTATAGGTGTGAGCCACCATGCCCAACCTTGGCTTTGACTTTTTAAAACATCTAAACCAGTTGACTTGAAGAATGTCCCCAGTATGAATTTGTCTGGTTGATGCATAACAGTGCCAGTTAACTTGTTTCTTTAATTTCAGTACTTGTTATAAGCTAGAAGTTAAGTAGATGCTTTATAAAGAATAAATATTGTTGGCAAAAAATAGTTTTTTGTCAATGATTTATATACTTATATTGTATAGCAGAAAAATGAAACATAGCAGAAACAGGCGGGTTTGTCCAGTTATTAGCAATGTTCAGTTTGTCTACTTTGTTGTCAGATTTTTCCATACTAAGAGTACCTTTTCCCTTTTGCAATTAGTAAGCAATTTATGCAGTAACACTTTGTCGCTGTGAGACTATTGTGTTCCCCAACAATTTAAGGACCGAAAGTGTTAGCCTCCATCCATGTTCCTGTATAATCCAATATTACATTAGGCTGCAATAGTGATTTTTAAATATATCTTTTCTTCTCTACATTTATTAGTCCCTCTTTCTCATTCCTGTTTCGATTTCTCTCTATTGACTCATGAATTTTTTTTGTCTATTCAAATGTTTTAAGATGGTTTACCATCATTATTATTATCCATTCTCTGTTTTTAATGGTCAAATTTTCCCAAATTAGACCAGCAGGATCTCCTTCAATGTGATTTCTGAGTCCTGTTCACATGACCCCATTGGTCTCTCAGCACCTGTGGTGCTTCTGGCACCACAAAATAATCCATACTCAACTGTATTTTCCTGACCACAACCTGTAATCAGTCAGTTCTCCAAGGATTCTTGGTTCTTTTTAGAAGTAAGAGGCATTCAGAAACCAAAACCTGGGCTCTAAACACTTTAAAATAAGTCATTCTTGCAGGTTACCAAACAAATATTTAATTAATTCACTGCAACTTTATGGAAATAGGTGCTATTCACATGACTGCCGCCTAAACATATCTGTTAGCAGGAATCATACATCTTAAAGGACGTATATCAAAGGAGCATAAACTTCATAGAATCAGGATACCCAATTTTTATAATCCTCTCTCTTGTATATATACATTTTTATTGTAATGATGTTAATAACAAAGAAGATAATTTTGATACTGGGATGTTATTGCTTCCAAGACATGACTTAATTTTAAAGAAGATGAAAATAAAGAAACTTAATACCCACCATAAAGAATTAGAAAATAGGGGGGAAGGGGGAAAAAGGAATTAGAAAATATATAATAAAGACAGTACAATATTTTAAGAAGCAACATGAGCCCATAGACAAAGAATACTTCCTCAAAAAATTTAAGGAATGTAAAATTTAGAAATTCTCATAGCAAAGGATAGATACTAAAAGCAAAACCAACAGTCAGACAATATGACTGAAATAAATATTGCAATCCAAATGGCAAAAGTGAATATCCATAATGTCTAAATTATGAAAGAAATAGAAAAACAACCCAATGGAAAAAATGAATAAAGGATTAAATCAGAGTTAATAGATGAGCAAATTTGATCGACTAGCAAACATACACAAAAAAAGCCCAAATTTGCTAGTCATCATAGAAACACAAAAGTCTAGTCACGTTTTATCTTTTTCATTGGCCAACCTTATACAATAGACATCTCTCTGACTGAGGTGGGTATGGAGATGAATGCTCACACATTTGGGAGAAAAGTGACTTATCTCATACATTTCAGAAAGCAATCTGTCCACATCTATCAAAATAAAAAGAATATACGGCCTTTGAACCAAAAATCTTACTCCTGGGCTCCAAAACACAGAAATAAAAAAATACATAAGGATATATAAATGGGTACAAATGCAGCTGTGTTTCACTGGCTGTTTCAGGAGGAATGTGGGAATAAACCAAAAACAAATCAAATGCCCATCAATAGAGCAATATACATCATGGAATAATATGCATTCATCAAAAATAATGAATTGAAACCAATGGTTGCATAAGGTAATGCTGAGTGAAAAAAAATCAAGATACTGAAAGGTAAGCAGAGTCAAATTCCATTTTAATAAAATCAAAAAGACCAGATAAAACCGTTACATATGTTTATGGATAGGTATGTTTATATAAGCATGGCTTTGAAAGGCATGATTTTAAAAATGAAAAGACAAAGCCTCAGACTGGGACAAAATGTGTGCAAGTCATATCTGATAAAGAACCTCTACATGGAGTATAAAAAGAACTCTTATGGTCCAAGAAGAAGACAATAACACATTTTTTAAATGAGCATAGCTGGGTGTGGTGGCTCACGCCTGTAAACCCAGCACTTTGGGAAGCCAAGGTGAGAGGATTGCTTGAGAACAGCCTGGGCAACATAGTGAAACTTCATCTCTACAAAAAAAAAAAAAAT
The DNA here is from genome assembly GCA_963574415.1 of Tarsius wallacei. Taxonomy (NCBI): domain Eukaryota; kingdom Metazoa; phylum Chordata; class Mammalia; order Primates; family Tarsiidae; genus Tarsius; species Tarsius wallacei. The sequence continues at coordinate 15,318 of CAUYQG010097298.1, forward strand.
TAAAAAATTATCTGGGCATGATGGCACATTACTGTAGTTCCAACTACTCAGGAGGCTGAGGTAAGAGGATCACTTCAGCCTAGGAGGTCAAGGCTGCAGTGAGCAGTAATTGTGCCACTGCACTCCAGCCTGGGCAAGATTGAGATCGTGACTCAAAAAAAATTAAAATGAAATAAATAAGTAAAAATGAGCAAAAATGTGGATTCTTCATTTTTAAAAAAGATAGGCAAAAGCATATTTTAAAATGTTCAAGTAAGTAACCCTTAGGAAAATGGATATTGAACTACAAGGTAGTACCATTATATATTCACTAGAGTCACTATCATAAAAACAACTAAAAACATCAAGTGCTAGTAAGAATATGAAAAACTAGAACCCTCTCATGTAGCTGGTGGCAATGTATAATGATACAGCCACATTGGTGATTTGATAGTTGTTTTAAAAAGTTTAAAATATACTTGCCACATAACCCCGAAAATCTAGTACTAAGTGTCTGCAGAAATGACAACATACGTTTACACAAACACTTGTGTACAAATAAGCATTATTCATAATTGCTCATTTAGAACAATTCATAATAGGCAAGAACTAGAACCAATCCATATGTGTAGCAACTGATGAATGAATAAACAAAATGGTCTATATCCAAACTTGGAATACAACTCATCAATAAAAGGAAAAAATCACTAATACACGCAGCAACTTAATAGTTGAAAAACACTATACGAAGTATAATTGGATAAAATACCACATACTGCATTGTTACATTTATACAACCTTTTAAGAAAAGGCAAAATTATTGGGACACATATGTGGTTGTTGTCCGGGCCTGGAGTGCAGGAGTTAACTGCAAAGAGGCCCGAGGGAACCTTCTTGGTAACTGAAATGCTATAAAACTGAATCGTAGTGACTGTTGCACAATTATAAAAATGTATTAAACTTTGTTGAACAAAATGCATTTAAAATGGTTGAATTTTAGACTATGTAAATTATATCTCAATAAAGGTGTTAAAAATGAGATTGGATACATAAATTACTATGAAAGAGGATGGGTGTTTGGTGATGCTGGTGAACTGGGACAGAAGAATTGGGACAGCAATTTAAAAAGAAAAAGAACTCGGAGAGGATGAAATGTGTATCTTCAAAAATGATGTATTATATAATTCTAATTTCTCAGATATTTATCTGGGCACATCAGACATAAGCACTATAAAAATTTTCTGTTGCTTTCAATTGCTAAGTAAAGTGTGACTAATGGACACTTCATTAATCAAAAAGGTGTCATTCAGACTAATTTTTGATATTCTACAATTAAAATAGACACTGACCTAATATTGACTTTGTTATATAACAATTATTACAATCATACCAATGGGAGGGGGTCTCAGCATAAGAAATGTTACTGTCCCTAATGGAAAAAAATAATAGAGACACTCCCAGGTTGCTTGTGGAGAGTATCTCTGATGGAGAGGAATGGTTGGATTACATCAACCACCCTCACTTTTTTCTGTCTTGACAATCTCCTGTTGAGAACCACTCTTGTAGAATGCCACTCCTATTTTTTCCTATTACATCTAAAGACACCTCCAGGACGTTATCTTCACCACAAAATGAGTGCTTTATGAAGCTGCATTTGATGTCAATCTTTGTGATGCCTTTAATTCTGACTTTTAATTTTCTATATCACACCCATCACTTTCCACTTTGAATTTAATGACTTGAACTCTTCCGTTGAATGAAAATTCTATGAAGATGAGAACCTTATTAAACATTGCTATGTTTCCCAATTTATTTAGTGGTGTATCTTTTGTAGGCTACAGCATATGTTCAATAAATTTGTTTAAATGAATGAATCACCTTGTGTTTTCCATATGCAGAATTGCTATCACTTAGTGACACTCTCTCTTTGCATTAAGTGCTTCTGAAAAAGACAAATCTTTGAGGCTGTAACATGGCAAATCTCTGAGGCTGTAACATGGCAAATCTCTTTTTGTAATACTGTGCTTGGCGCAATACTTACTCACTCACTGGGATTGGAGAGAGGCTTATGGTAATGACAAAAATAAAATTCAGAAAAACAAGTTACTTATGATTTCATGGGCTAAGCATCAAGATCGAATGCAGACTTTCATATCTGTTTCCTAAGTGTTGCTTTTAGATTTTTTAATTAACGCATGGGTCCAAATGGAGCATTTAAAAACAAGTTTAGGAAACCCAACGCATGGCTTTGGCTGGTTAATATTTACCATAAAAATTTACCTTTGATAATGAGACCTATAAAATTGTTTTCATCTTCAAAGTACTTTAAGGCATTAATTAATTATTGCAAGACTCCTCTGCAATAAACAATTAAGTATTATTATTGCTCCATTTATTGATGGGAAAAATGAAACAAAATTGTTTAAGAACTTTCTCCAATTTATTTAGGTCAGCTACAATGTTAAAAATCGAAATCCCTTCAGCATACCTTTTTTGAAAATGTATAACCTGACTTAAGAATCATTTTACAAAATATATTTTATGAAGTTTGGTAACAGAAACCTCAAGTAATTTATAATATCAAGGCTATAAATAATAAACTCTCCTGTTTCCACCAAATATTAAATCAAACTTCAATCTTCAGTATTCCAGTTCACAAGCTATAAAAGTTTTAAAAATGGTAAGTGATTTCTAGAAATTACATTTCCATTCCTTCAGAATCATTATTAGTAACTAGATGAACATATTCTACAGAAAACATGTAATCTTTTAAAATTCCAGCTCAAAAATAAATGAAGTTCAAAACACGGTTTGATGACATTCTAGGATTTACAAACCTAGCACTTCCCTTGGGAAATGAAATGACAAGAAATTTACTATGTTCTGTCATATTTTGTAATGTATTCAGGAGTAAATGGTTGGAAAAGTTTTGCCTATTTCTGTCAATTCTGTGTCTGTGAATTTACTGTTTCTGATGAACAGTATGTCCGCAGATTGAGGAAAACAAATTTCTTGTCCTCTTACATCCATAGGGTATGGACTTATCTTTGAATTTCCACCACTGACTCAATGCAGATACTCAAAATGACGCCTGGGACAGAACACTCAACTTAAGTGGATTTCTGTCTCCTTGGGTTTGTCACTGTTCCTGTACCTCTTTTCCTAAGTGGTCACTGAAGTAGCAACTTCTCCCTAAACATCCAGCTTCTACAATCATAACTTGCCTTCTCCTGAGTAGTATGTACTTCTACTTAACACGTCCACCTACAACAGTTTCACTTCTTAAGAAGATATGAACTATTTCCTTATTAGCTGCAGAGTGTTACAAACCAGGAAGCAATTTAGAAAGGAAGAAAGCAAAGATAGCAGCTGGTGAGAGAGGATGGGGTTAGGGTTAACACTTCAAGTAAAAGTTGTCCCTTCAGTGTAAAGGAGGGGTAAGGAGGAAGTGACATGACAGGGAGCATTAGGAGTTTCTACAGTAGCAGAGAAGAGAATTTTTAAAGTCAGTCACTGTCAAGGCCGTTATCTCTTCACTAGTGGGGTTGCTTTTGACTAGAAACTGTCACCGAGAACATGACCTCCTCCCATGGAAGAGCGATATGGTCAGACCCCCACAGTGATAGCCATGTCCAATTGCTACATTGACCACCTTTCTTTTTGTCTTGTTTTGTTTTTTAGCTATTACTACGTTTCTAGATGTCCACGTGCTTTGCCACCACTAGGACCTTAATCCAAATGACTGATTGAAATCAAGAGGGGAACAAGAAAATACTCCAGAGATGATACAGAAAACAGCCAAAACTAACATCTCCCCTAAATTCAGACTGAATATGCCAATATGAAAACACTCACCGTCGGAAATATTTTATTTGCTCCTTAGTTTTCTTTTAGAGGCCATCTGAGGCTCTCGAGATTGAATAAAATTTGGCAAAGTGTGACTGAAAAGGTATAGTAAGGTTAAGTCTTAGATTAAGACACTGTTGTCTCTAGTAAACTATAGATACGGTATTTTGGAGAGATCAAGGAGAAGAGGGAGGATTGGGAAGATGGACAGACACAAGAAAAAGAACAGAGAGAAAGAACTTTATTGACCACCTTGACCACCTATCTACTCTTTAAGTTACACCTGTTAACCATTTTTATATGTGCCTTATCATTTAATCCTCACAACATGGCTGTAATATGCATGTTTATGTACCAATTTTAAAAAATTAAAAAATCATGCTCAAAAGGTATTAGATAAACTAGCCAAGATTGCTCAATTAATATCAGTTATAATTTAAACCAAATCTAACTCTGAAGACCAATCTTTTTCTACTTTCCAATCTTTTTTTTTTTTTAGCTGGTGTCTCACTCTGTCACCCAGGCTGGAGTGCAGTGGCACGCTCATGGCCACCGCAGCCTCGACCTGCTGGGCTCAGATGATTCTTCCACCTCAGTCTTCCAAGCAGCTGGAACCACAGGCACGCTTCACCACGCCCAGCTAATTTTTTGATTTATTGTAGAGATGAGGTCTCACCAAGTTGCCCAGGCTGGTCTCGAACTCTTGGGCTCAGGCAATCCTCCAACCTCAGCCTCGCAAAGTGCTGGGATTACAGACTTGAGCCACTGTGCCCAGCCCTACTTTCCAATCTTAACACCTGATCACACATTTATATAATAAACACTTAAGCATTGAATCTCTAAGTGAGAACACTGGAGCAACAACAAAAAAATGTTAAAGGAAAAACAATGGGAGAGGAAAAAAAACAGTCCATCCAAGAAAATAGAACAAGAAAGAGGAGTTCTAAGAAAAAGTTGCACTCCCTCCCCAAAATTTTAGGAATGAGGAAAACAATATAGATCACAAGTACATGAAGGACCCTTGAAACCACTACAACTTTGACATACAGTTTCATAAAAAGCAAAGGCATTGAACTAAAACTAAACATCCAATTTAGAAAAGGAAGGAAGGAAAATATGATAAAGAGAGGAAGAAGGGAGGGAAGAAGACAGAATGAAGGAAAGAGGAAAGGAGGAAGGGATGGAGGGTGGGAGGGAAGGGAGGGAAGAAAGGGAGAGAGAGAAAAAAGAAAGAGAAGAGAGAAAGATAAGATCTTCATAGCACTGACTTGTTTCTGGACAACTCTGCCAACATTCACTGTAATTCATTAATCTTACCATGTATTTATCATTCATCAGACAGTTTCAATTCCTTCAATGCCACTCATTTCTCAGCCATAGTGACAGTGCCAATTCAAATTAATCTTTCACGAATTTCTTCAGACACTTTTAATGGTTTATTAAATCCTAGGAACTACATATTGCATACACTGTCTTTTATCTATTCTCAAAGTTTGTAATTCTATATAAAGCTATCAAGTTCAACATAATTTATCTTTTATAAGACCATGTTACTTACTACTCATTAATTCTACTGCCCTCTCTGAATTTTTCAAGGTTTTGTATATATTATATATATGCTATATATATTTACTTATATATTCTTATAGGAAGAATTGGTTTACTAAAACAGATTTAATTTTTTATAGACATATACCCTTTTTTTCACCTTCTATAGAATCTATGTATTTCAAGTAGCAATAAAGACTTTAAAATAGATTCCTTTTCTATGTTTTCCTGGATGGTGATTTTTCAAAGTTATTGGTTCCTTAAAAACCTAGAAAGTCAGAGAGGTTGCTTATCTTACAAAAATGAGGACAACAGGGAACTCTTTTGTTTTGTTTTTTTCTTCCTAAAATAGATTATAATTTTGAGCGGTTTGAGAATGAAAAAAAAAAGTCACAGTTTATATCTTCTATTGATTTTTGGTTCTTTTGCCGTCAGGAAACTCTGATGTCTGCTAGAAAAGATTCAGAAATAGGAAATATCAAATCTAAGTTCAGTGTCCCATGGAGTTATTTGTGTTAAACATTGGTGCTCCCTGGTGCACCATGTAGAATTTGGATAAGGTGCATGAGAAATAAAACAAATCTTAGTAGTGGCTTGAACAAAACAGTAGTATAATTTTCTGTCACGGAAAAGAATTCTGGAGGAAGTCAGAGCTTTCTGAGACCCAAATTTCTTCTATCTTCCTGCTCTGCCATCCTAGTGCATGCTTCTTCCTCTTCTAAAAGTTTCCGAACGAAGAAAAGAGAGACAAACAGCATATGTGCTCTTTTTTGAGAAGATTTTTCAGAAATAGCACTTACATTTATATGTTATTGGAAACAAATTAGTCTTATGGTTATACCCTACTACAAGGAAAGACACAAAACAGTTTTTTAGGTAGACAATAATCAGTTTTGTTACAAAGGAAGGAGAAAAATGGACATTAAGAGGCAGTTATGGGGTGGCTCATACCTGTAATCCCACACATTAGGAGGCGGAGGCAAGAGGATTGCCTAAGCCCAGGGGTTCGAGATCAGCCTGAGCAAATTGGCAAGACGTCATCTCTACAATAAATCAACATAGGCATGCACCTGTGGTTCCAATTACCTGGAAGGCTGAGGCAGAGGATA
>CAUYQG010097299.1:0-47907 GCA_963574415.1 Tarsius wallacei
AAATCACTCTACAAAAAAGATACCTGCACATGTATGTTTGTTACAACTCTATTCGCAATAGCAAAAACATGGAACCAACCCTGTTGCCCATTGAAGCTGGACTGGATTAAAAAAATTTGGTAAATATACACAATGGAATATTATGCAGCCATAAAGAAGAACAAATATATGGACTTTGCAGCAACTTGGATGCATTTGGAGTCAATCATACTCAGTGATTTATCACAGAAACAAAGAACTGAGTTCCATATGTTCTCACTCATAAGGTAACCTTGAACAATTATAATGCCATAAGAAAGCGATTGGCAGTAGTGAAAACTGTCAGGGTAGGTGTGGTGGGAGTGACAGTTGAGAGAAACTGCTAGGGGAGGGAGGGGCATACCTCATCAACAAGGGTACCTGCATGATCAGTGTTTATATATCTTACTCTTAATTGTATCCCACATCTTTATAATAAATAAATAAATTTAAAATGAAAAGAAGGAAAAATAAAAGAGATACCACCTTACACCACTCAGCATGGTCATTATTTTAAAGATCAAAAAACAATAGATGCTGCTGCAGATGCAGAGAAAAGGGAATGCTTGCACACTGATGTTGGTAGTGTAAATCAGCAAAACCTATCTGGAAAGTGGTATGGAGATCTCTCAAATGACTAAAAGTAGATCTACCATTTGATTCAGCAATCCCCCTACTAAGTATCTACCCAAAAGAGCAGAGATTCTTATATGAAAAAGACACCTGCACCCACGTGTTCATTGCAGCACAATTCACAATAATGAAGACGTGGAGACAACCTAAATGCTCATGAAACAATCAGTGAATAATGAAAAGTGTGGTATATATACACTATGGAATACTATTCAACTATCAAAAAGAACAAAATAATGTTTTTTTGCAGCAACTTGAATAGAACTGGAGAACATCCCCCTAAGTCAACTAACTTAGGAATAGAAAGCCAAACATTGCGTGTTCTCAATTATAAGTGGTAGCTAAACTATGTAAAGACATAGAGAATGGTATAATAGACACTGGAGACTCAGAAGGGGGAGGGTGGAGGGACAAAAAACTCACCTATTCACCTATTGGGTACAACGTGCACTTGTACCTCCCGAAGCTATTGAAATAAAATAAATAAATAGATAAATTATATGTATATGTGTGTGTGCATATAAGTTATATATATATATATATATATACGTATATATATATATATATATATATATATATATATATATATATACCTTGTTACCTAAGGACTAAACTATATATTTAAACTATCATCCACAAGCCTTATGTAAAGTAATAGAAGAAAGGGAAGGAGAAGGATGTTCACGTTCATTAATATTATATTACACACACACACACACACACACACACATACACACACACACGCTTGTGTCTTCCTTTGTGAAACTGGTTATAAGGCATAACTGGAAGTTATAACCTCCGTTCTCAACAGCACATTCAATTTTCCCTGTGATCTCAACCTGATCTTAACTAGTATATCTTTATACTTGGTGAGACACACAAACCTTCAGTCTTGAGATGTCTCAGCCATTAATGACCCCACGAATATTGGGTTGTAAACACTTTTTTTCTCAAAAGAAACAATTTATTTAGAATAAAACAAAAGCAGCTCAACTGTGAGCACACATTTGCGTGACAGCTACTTTTAAGCTATGTGAACCAGAAAAAGGAATTGTCTTTACTTTTCCAGAAATCTTGTGTACACAGCACAAAGCAAAGAGGTCATTTTATTTTCCACTTAAAACACTGGCATTGGCATCACCATAGCAGATACACAACTTTAAGCTGCCATTTTAGTAAAATGCACAAATACTAAACAGATTAGCTTTCTTCCATTAGAGGCCGATGTAAATTCCACATAAGCCACAACTTGTCTTCAAGAAGGTTCATTAGAGGTAATTTCATTAACTTTTCTGGTTGGCAGGAAAGTATTAGAGGCACTGCAGCGGCTACCTTGCGTTTGGGACATGTTTCTTCTTGGCTTCACTTTGTAACAACCCCCTAATAAACACATAATCATCAGGATCAGCTACCTATAACAAATTAATTCTAATCCTTTCTTGCTTGTTGGTTCAGTAGCACAATAGTCCAAAATGGTCAGATTCAGATTCATTGGAACTGTATCTTGTGTTCCCTGGTAGAAGCCACACCAAGATCTCTAAACCATCAGAGTTAAAGGTTGTTGGGACATTTATTAGGTGCAAAATGCCCAGGTATCTTGGCTTGGTAAGATGAAATATATTTCAAGATGCAAATCTCAGATCACAGGGTGACTTGCGTCTCATAGTCAAGCACTCAATCTCCAGCAACCCAAGTAGTAAGCCAGGAGTTGACGTGGCAAACAAGAATGTACTTGTCTCTTGGTATCCATGGTAAATTTGTTCCAAGACCCCCTGCAAATACCAATATCTACAGATGTTCAAGTTCTTTGTATAAAATAGTATAGTATTTACAAATAACCTATACACATTCTCCCATATTCTTAAAAATCATCTCTAGATTATTTATAATACTAATACAACATAAATACTGTATAAATAGATGTTATACTATATTATATTATTTAAGGAATCATGACAATGAAAAAATTCTGTACATGTTCAGTATAGAGAAAACCATCCATTTTTTGGTCCAAATATTTTTACCTTAGGTTGATTGAATCCATAGATGCAGAACCCACAGATACAAAGGGCTAACTGTAGTTATTTGCAAAAGAAAGTAGGATGATTAGTTTCATGTGTCAGCTTAACTAGGCTATAGGACCCAGCTATTCAAATAAATACTAATCTAAGCATTATTATAGAGTTATTTTGTAGACGTGGTTAACTATTACCAATTGACTTAAAAGATATCTTCCTCAAAAATGCTGGTGGATCTCACTCAATCAGTTAAGAACATTTAGAGTGAAACTGAAATTTGTGTAAAGAAAATAAATTCTGCCTCAGGACAGCAGCATCAACTCCCATCCAAGAGTTTTCAGCCTGTAGACCTGCCATACAAATTTCAGACTTGCCAGCTGTTATAATCATGTAAGACAATTCCTTGAATTAAATGTATCTATTTATCTATCTATCCATCCATCTATCCTACTGATTCCATTTCTCTGAAGAACCCTAACTCATACAGAGGTTATGACTTTCTTCAAAATTCTATAAGACTGGTAGTGATTCGCTAGAGAATCCTTTTTTGACATTTAGGACCCCTGAATTAGTAGGTCATAAGGTTACACAGAAGAACTTCTGGGAGAGCTAAGTGCATTATAGCCTGGAGCAGCTGAAGAACTATTTCTTGCTTTGGACTACACTCAAAACTGGCAACCTAATGGAATTATCGGGTCATAGCAGAGGACCAAAATACAGTATGCGTTGCCTTAAAGATATAAAGAATCTATCAAGTATTGTGCACATGCATGTTTGTGTATGTGTGCACATGTGTGTGTTAAGAATTACAAGGCACATCGACTTGTCTTTTGCTTTGAATGGCGAATGCTCAACATGCCCCATAACACTGGATTCCAAAAACTTCATTGAAGTGGCAGATCCTTAAATTTATAGACTTTATCTCCCATCTTCTGACAAATGTAGGTCTCATAAAGACATGTAGGGTACTGCTAATTGGAATGTGATCCACATATGCATGCTGGTCTGTGAACTCTTTGATACTGGTCTTCAATAAGCACAGAAATTGAGAGTAAATTCTTGGAAATGTTTAGAATAATCTGATAGAATCTAATAAAATGAGATTTGTACTTGCGTGTCTTTTTATTTTAAAATTATTTATTTTTATTGAAATTTTAAAAATTGTTTTTCTGAGTGGATTGAAAATTTTTAAAAACTGGTCCATTGTCCTCAATTGTTTGAGAAACACAGATCTAGGATACCTGCTACTTTCTGCTCATCAGATTCTATCAGCTCAATATCCTCAATATGGTGGACCAAAATTCTATCCTGTGGGGTGATAAAAATGATCAAATGCCCCTTGGAGTATATTATGACAGTAAGTCAGAAAGATGACCTAGCCCTTAAGTAGATGTGTACTCCTGTTCTTGTCAAGTTAGGAACAAATAGCTTCTGATGCTCCTTGTTTGGGGGGTAAGAGAGAAAAAGTAATCACCAGAATTATAACTGCAGGTGCCAGGGATTGTGTTGATTATCTCTAGCAAGAAAACAATTAGAATTATCCTATGATTAAGTTTATAACAATGTGCTATCATTCTCTAAAGCCAATTCCTATTTATTCCATCTTTGGTGATAGCACTAATCTCTGCTTTCCTCTGCCCCAGAGATATAGTAATGCTTTGTATTTACCATTTTGAAAGGGAGAGAGACTCCAATAGTCTTTACTTAGCTTTTAATACCAAAATATCCCTTAGTCCACTCATCACCTTATCTTCAAAATAACCACTCTGACCTGAGGACTGAAGTGTTTTTCTGGAACACCAGGGGTCATCATTATTTTAGAGTCACTTATCAATAACTCTCAAAAGAACTAGTTTTTTGTTTTTGTTTTTGTTTTCTTTTTTCTAGTATTTTAGTTCCATAGTAAATGGCAAATCACTCGAGGAAGACTAGAAAAATTACTTACTGAATTTACTTAAAAGAGCATTGCAAGTATTTTTTCAAAAGGCCCCAGACACCTTCTGAGTCAACAAGCTGTGGGTGAGGGAACTCTCCCAAATCTAAGATTTGAATGAGGGGTCATGGCTTTGTATTATATCACCTCAAGGCAGTTTTCATTCACCAGACCTAAAGATTTAATTTTATTTGCTTTAGTTACAAAGCTCAAATAGGACCCTAATGGGCTACCCATTTGATTCAAAATGGAAACAGTGATCAGTCAGCCCTCACAAAGTTTCACCGGTCAAATCATTTTTATTATTATCCTCTTTACTTCTTATCAGGGTAAAAAATCTGACAGTTATCATTTGAATTCTGATTCTCCAGGATCCTATCACATCCATTGAAATCAAAGGTTTCAATAAGCATCTTCCATCTTCATTCCCAATCTGCAGAGGATATTCTCTCTTATATGCTAAAAATTGTGTGTCTCCAAAATTCTTATATTGAAGCCCTCACCCCCAGTACTTAAGGATATGACTGTATTTGAAGACATGGCGTTTAAAGAGGCAACTAAGTTAAAATGAAGCCATTAGGGCTGGTCCTAATCTAATCTGACCAGTGTCCTCAAAAGAAGAGAAAATTGGAACACACAGAGAAACACCAGGTATGCATATCCACAGAGGAAAGGTCATGTGAGGACACAGCAAGAAGGCAGAAATCAGCAAGCCAGGGAGAATCCTCAGAAAAAATACAAAGATGGTGATCTTGGACTTCCAGACCCCAAAACTGTGAAATAATAAATTTTGTAGTTTGAACCACCCAGTCCATGGTGTTTTATTATAGCAGCCCTAGCAAACTATGCCACTACTAATGCCACTGCTCCCTTGTACCAATGTGTTTCATTATGAAGAGAACTTTCTCTGAACCCTTTGAAGAAGAGACCAAGTGATGTATGATAAATATTTTGCAAAAATTTTCATTAACTTCATCTTTGCATTCCTTCTTTTATGAGTTTTCCGGCAAGTCAACATTATTTGGTATTCGTCAGTACTGAGCTCAAGTCTTAGTTAATCAACCAAGTGAAAGATAAGTGTTAGCTTGCCCAAAGCTGATTCCCTGGTGCAAGGTTGTCTTCTTTAAAGTTGCATGGAAAGTTAGTATGGTCAAGCACTTTAAGAATATTAACTTAGGTAAAATGTTAATTTGGCATTTAGGACCATTGGCACACCCCGTCCTACTGCTGCGATTATGAGACTTGGCCCTCTATTAGCTCAGGCTGCCATAACAAAATACTATGTCACCCAATGCCAGTAATTGGGTGACTTAGACAACAAAAAGTTATTTTCTCACAAGCTAAAGTCTAGGAGTCCAAGATCAGGGTGATAGCATGGTTGTTGTCTGGTGAGAGCTCTCTTCCTTGCTTGTAAACAGCTGCCTTCTTATTATGTCTTCACATCACCCTTTGTCAAAATATACTCATGGAGAAAGACAAAGTGAGCTCTCTTTTTTATAAAGACACTAAGCCTATTGAATCAGGGCCCCACCCTTATGATTGCTTTTAACTTTAATTACCTCCTTCAAATATAGTCACATTGGAGCTTAAGGCTTCAACACAGGAATTTTGAGGGAACACTAATATTCAGTCTATAACAAATCCCAACCCCTTGATCACACCAAGGGAAGAGTTAGTGATTCCCTATACCTGAATGCTGAAGTAACAGCTAATGTTTGCAAATTGTTAGAACAATTCCTATCTCCTTGAGCTGGTGCACTAAATTCCAAATCTCTTATAAATCAGCCTAGAGACTTAAAATCATCCCCAAACAGAGATATACTTCTTCCTCTTTGGTCCAGTATTCATTTTCATAGATGTTTTCCAGGTTTATTTTAGTATTTAGCAATTCTTTTCATGTGTAAGTTTTTTCTCTGTATCAGACTTTATACTTATCCCAGGATATGCCGAGATTGGTTTATATCACGGTAACTGAGGAATAGTGAGTATGCAGCACAAGGAGAGCTGACATATCCCTTCGAGGTAACTGCCTCAGGAGAAGTCATTAAAAGTTGTCCAATGAATACAGGACCTGCCCTATAGACAAGAATAAGGGGATGCTTCTGATGGCAGGCAAGGCTCAGAGGGATTTGATTTTTCCATCTACTTAAATTAATTTTAATCCCTTCAAATGTCCCTATTCCAATTCTTAGTGTCCCAGTATTTCCCAATTAATCAGTGTTCAAATACTGACCAAAAAAAAAAAAAGACTTGGTAGGGCTGTGAATTCAACTTGTAACTTAATAACCCATAAGATCACATTGTGAGCCGGGCTCGGTGGCTCAGCCTGTAATCCCACACCTTGGGAGGCTGAGGTGAGTGGATTGCCTGAACCCGCGGGTTCGAGACCCGCCTGGGCAAGTGAGACCTCATCTCTACAATAAATCAAAAAATTAGCCGGGCGTGGTAACGTGAGCCTGTAATTCCAGCTACTTGGAAGGCTGAGGCAGAAGGATAGCCGGAGCCCAGGAGGTCGAGGCTACGGTGGCCGGGAGTGGCCATTGCACTCCAGTCTGGGTGACGGAGTGAGACTCCAACTCAAAAAAAAAAGATCACATTGTGGTTCTATAAGCCCTGTAGAATTAAGAAATAAGGTATTTTTTAGAGGAGCCACAGAAGTTTCCTGATCATACTAGTTCCTGATCTACCGTCTTTGCGTTCCTCATTTGTACATTGAGTCTCTCATAGAAGCCCCTAAGTCTGCCAAAGTCTTGCCTTTTGTGGGCACTTTATTCTGGAGATACTATGTCATAATTTATGAAATTTTTTGCTTGTGTGTCATTGATGCCAGTATCCAATTTTCCAGTACTGTCAAAAATATCACTACTCTCAAATTTAACCGAGTCAGATAACCAATCCAAAATACCATCAGTTAGAGTTTAGTGGAAGAAACAGTCACAGGATTTTTGACAGATTGGAATTGAATACAGGGAATCAGATGTTTAGAAAACTGAAGAATCGGGAGTCAGTACTGGAAATTTTGAAGTTAGAAACACAATACTGAAACTCTATCTAGTCAAAGAGAAATTGCTACCACCAGCTCCACAGCTCTCTCTTGACACCCGCAAAGCTGATGACCAGACTCTGAAACACTATCCAGGGTTCAGCAGCTGCCTCCCGATGTTCCAAGACCTTGCCCGCCAGCTGATGCAGCACCAGGAATATGACTGCTGGCTCGTTTCCAAATCTCTCTTGAGGGCATGCTACAGTCCGGACATAATTTTCCTCCAGAACCCCAGCCACAATGGAGTCTCAGAAATGTATTTTTAACTTTCTAGCCTGGATTATACAGGAAGGCACATAAAATAGTAAGCACAAGACAAGTGTCAATTGGCCAAAGCCAGCAAAAATTCAACTGCTCAGTTTCCCTGGTCACCCAGGAATTCTCTTCAATTCAGCACAAGGATTTCTTTCTTCTCACCCTCAGTTTATCCAGAGCTATCCTGACAGGAGCAGCAGTCTCAGATCTCAAGATGTTTCATGAGTGAAGAGGTCATCGCTTTGGCTTGTTCTTCCTCTTTTCAAATATTTCTGTCCCAGCCTATTTATAACAGCCCCTTTTCAAAAGAAAGTAAAGTCAACCCTTCACTGGTTCACACAGTTGCATTATTTTTGCATGCTGTCTAGCAAGCTGGACTTGAGTACTGATGTGTATTCTATGTATTACAGGACAAAATTTGGAAGGAGGCTGTATTAGTTTCCTAGGGCTGCCACAGCAAAGTACCACAGATGGATGGCTTAAAAGAGCAGAAATTTATCTTCTCACAATTCTGAAGGCTAAAGGTCTGAAAGCAAGGTGCCAGCAGTGCCATGCTAAGCTCTGAAACATTCAGCAGAATCCTTTCTGGCCTTTCCCTAGCTTCTGGTAGTGGCCATCAACCTTTGGCATTCTTTGGCTTTCTATGTCATCACTCCAATCTCTGCCATCACATGACATTCACATCACATGACATTCTCCCTGTGTGCCTGTGTCTCTGCTCCTATTTTCACTAGAACATCAGTCATATTAAGTTAGATCCTACCACAACTAACTGTGACCTCATCTTAACTTGACTACATCTTCAGAGACCCTGTTTTCAAATAGGATCACAGTCACATTTGCAAGAGAGTCGGACTTCAACATATCTTTGAGTAGACACAATTCAACCCCCCAAAAAGCTTTTTAAATGGTAAGGCCCACAGAGAGGGTCATATTAATCAGTAACATAAACTTTTTCCAAGAATTTCAAGGAAAATGGCAGGTGATGGTAGGTCACGGTTTCAAGTATGATTGTGGGCTTGAGTAACTTACGTTTGTACATGCAATTGTGCAAGTGGAAAACACAGATGTAAAGATCACCAAAATTGGAAACTTTTTTATTAGATTACTCCTAAGGAAAAAAAGAAGTCCTCATCTAGATGCTATAACCCTTTTGACAGCACTAATTTTATTCAAGATAAATATAAAAACTCCTCTAAAAATAGGCTGATAAAATTGTGTGACTATAGACATCCAAAAAGATGTTTTTTTTGCACAGAGCTTTGCAAATTTCCCAGATTCCAAATTTAATCTCCATTTTTTACCTGCTAACAAAGGTGTAAAGTCTGTGATTCACTTATGATCTTAATAAATATTTATCGAGCACCTACTAGACCACCTGAAAATCTAGCAGGAAAAATAAGTGAGTCAATATACAATGACAGTACAGTATTATGAATGTTACACAAAATTAAGAACAGGGTGTTATGGGATTAAGATAATGGCTAATAATCCACACCGGATGTAAGTAGTTGGGAAAGTCTTCCTACTCAGAGAAGGAAGTTCTAGAACTAAGTAATAAAGAGTGCAAGAGTTGGAAAAGGTGTGTGTAGGCAAAGGAAACAACATACGTATTTACAAAGCTGTGAGAGACAGTGTTGCACATTCTGGGAACTGCAAGAAGTTCAGTATGACTGGATTTAAATGAGAAATGGGAATTCGTTACTTCTGGCTTTTTCATCTTTGACTGGGATTCAGGCTAATGAGATAATTTGGAAAGGACTTCCAGTTAAGCCCAGAAGTAAGTAGCATGCAGGTATTTGCCCTTAAGCCTAATGATCTCTATGGCACAGCAAAGCACTCTTCTGGCAAGAGAACTGCGAGGAGATGGTGGGGTGGGGAGGGGAGCAGAGAATAGTTATAGTGAAAGGAAGGACTGAATTATGAAAATTTCCATGGCAAGGACTATGGAAGAATGTGGTAAACTTGACCAGTCCTTACCAGTATCTGTTCTCCTCTCTCCTTCTAGACACACGTCTACACTTCACACACCTAGCTATTAAAGAGGGTTGGAGAGTATCTATATGACTGTGAGTAGAAGTAAAACATGTCACTTCTGCCAGAACATAGAAAAGCAGTTATGGCATCTTCATGTGCTCTCTGCTCTTGCTAAACACACCTTTCTCAACTCTTGCACTCTTTATGACTTAGTTCTAGAATGTCCTCCTCTGAGTAAGAAGATTTTCCCAACTACCCACGCCTGGTGTAGATTATTAACTGTTATCTTAATCCTATAATGCCCTGTTCTTAATTTTGTTTAACACTCATAATACTGCACTGTCACTGTAAATTGACTCGCTTATTTTTCTTACTAGATTGTCAAGAAGTCTAGAAAGCAGAGACCTTATTTTACTTAACTTTGAGTACTGAATATCAAACATGCAGCACATAGTAGGTTCTCAATAAATATTTGTCCAGATAGAAGAGTCTATGCCATCTTGGATCCTTGAGTGACTATGTGAGGCAGAATATCCAACCCATATTCCTGAACCACAGAGGACATATTGAATGAGTAATACTTAAGCTTTTGCTTTGTTAAACCACCGAGATTCTTAATTTTGATATTGCTTTTAATAGAAAATTAATTTTTAATTTATATATTGCTCCTGCAATACAACCTAGTGTTAATATAATATAGTGTGCAACAGCAAGAAAGTTTAATCAAGAGAATTTCTTAGTGAGAGTTGTATTTTAGAAAGATCACACTGGCTAGAAAATAGAATGGAGACCAGCAGAGCCAAGGATGGACACAGGGAGACAAACCTAAAGTATAACAATAATTCAGAGTCGATGGGTGCTGTCTCCCACCTTAACCAAGCTTACTTCCTTCCAGTTAAAACTCAGAAGACCAAGCACTGGGAAATCCTGGGCCGCATGACAG
Organism: Tarsius wallacei; assembly: GCA_963574415.1. Lineage (NCBI taxonomy): Eukaryota > Metazoa > Chordata > Mammalia > Primates > Tarsiidae > Tarsius > Tarsius wallacei. The sequence continues at coordinate 10,821 of CAUYQG010097299.1, forward strand.
ATGAGGCTTCCTTGGGCCCAGCCCTCTTCCAGAACTATTACATGTAGTGATTCTCTGTGAGATGTCTTGTACTCTCACAAAGAGCTTAACACCTGTAAAAGAGTCTGGATCTCCAGTCAGAGTAAGACACTCTGTGCTAGTAGAGAAAGTACATCTAAAAACTTGCCCTAAATTACTCCAAAAATCTTTTCGTTTGTGCAGTCTTTATTCTAAGTATGTCGCATTCTGAAATCTAGAACAAAAGAATCAGAGGGGAAAAAGCTCTCGGGTACCCTGAATTTCCCAACTGTCCATTAGTGAATCAAAAATTTGACCCAGATCTCCCTGAGCATCGCATGAATCATAAAGAAGTTACTGAGATGAAGGTACTGAAGAGGCCAGTATCAAGTCATTGCGTGTTGATGCTACCAAATAATAAAATTGGAGCACAGTGACAACCTGCATAGTTACCAAGCCAGTTGGAAATAGAATGCACTTGGATAACCATAGTCTGTGATTTGTCCATTTGTCCATCAGGCTACTTGTCTAGTCTGATGGTGTCTTTAGTGACCTTGGGAAAGCCACCCACCTTTGAGGTATCCTCTTCCCTTCACAAGCTCAACAATGAGATTATTTTTTCCCCTCAGAGAGATTATGTGAGAAGTTGTAACAGAAGCATTTATTAAGCATTTTGGATCTGTTTCATTCATGGGAACTGAAGTTCAAAACAGCTCCAAATATGCCCAGGCAGGGACCCATAAATGTATTTGGTCTACACCAAGGGATGACTCTGCCATGTGTTACTGTTGAGAAATGAAGGACTTGTATTAAAAATGCATAAATTAATCAAGAGAAAACCACTAATCAGTAGGAAATATGCAACCTTGATGTTATGGGATTTTTTTAATCTTCGCGTTATTAGAGCTGCCACAATTTCTCATGGATCTATTGAAATGAAAATTAATGTAAAGGAGAAGTTTTGAGAGATAAAATGAGCTCACACATGAGGTCCCCAGGAGGGTCTGGCTCTCCTTTAGGGCAAATGCAGAGAAACAAAAGCAGCATGACAGCCGCCAGGGATGTCACTGTTCCCTCTCCCTGTTGAAAAATACAAATTTGCAAGCTAAGTTTTGCACTTCTTTGGAGTTTGATAAACTATGTGGTCATTCTACTGAATCAGGACCCAGAACATATAGACTATCAATAATATAGCATCGGTCTGTCATTGTTTCAGTCCGTTTAGGCTGCTGCAACAAATATTTTTAACTAGGCAATTTATAAAAAAACAGAAAAGTATTTCTTGCAGTTCCAGAAGCTGAAAAGTCCAAGACCAGAGTTCTAGCAGATTCAGTGTCTGGAGAGGACCGCTCTCTGCTTTCAAAATGGTGCTTTATTACTGGGTCCTCACATGGCAGAAGAGAAGGAAAGGCCAGGCAGCTCTCTGAAGCTTCTTTCTTTTATAAGAGCATGGATTCAATTCACAAGGGCAAGGCCCTGATGACTTAGTCACCTCCCAAAAGGCCTCACCTAATAATATCACAACAATAGAGTTTAAGTTTCAACACATGAATTTTGTGAGACACAAACATTCAAACACTAGCAGTCATGCATCTCCAACTTTATGTGTAGAGTTGGCAAAATCACTGAAAAATCTAAGTGATCTTCTCAGGACTTCCCATGGGTCAGCAATTAGGTATAGTCTTCCAAAGAAGGTTTTATGAAATTCAGCAAGGAGTACTGTTTGAATCCAATGCAGTTGTGAATGAGCACATGTAACAATTTCATTAGCACTTTGCAGGCATGAGAATCATTTAGGGGCATAGGGACAGGAAAAGGGTGTGTGTGTGTGTGTGTGTGTGTGTGTGTGTGTGTGTGTGTGTGTCTTTCTCTCTTTTGTGTTTTGCTGAGAGAGCATGCAGCAACAGAGAAACAGTAGAAAACGGGAAGAACAAAATGATGCCCAACTTATCCCCATTAACTCATGTCTAAGCTGTATAAAAACAGAGGTTCAGATAGCAACTGAAGTAGTTTTCTTGAGGGATTCTATGATTTGTGACCACAAGTAGCACAACTTTTGTTCCCAAGTACCTACAGAGAATAGGGAAAACAGAACAGCATGCTCATTTCTTCATGGAACACAACTTGGTGCAATGAAGATTATAGTTAGGAACATCCCATATCAGGTCTGCCCAAGAAAGTCCAGTTTTCACCTGTTGTTCCAGCATAATTATCAATGGCATTCTCTTTTGCTCTCAAAAGTATCTCTAGTTATAGAGAATGAATAGAATCTTGAGGGGTGGAGCTTTGAAAGCTTGGAGATAAGGTAGTCCTCAGCATGGACATAAATATTCTCACTGAGTAGCCCTGATTAACAGTGATGATAGAAAGCAACAACCTCGGGGCCTTTGGGAGCAGTGGACATCAGCAGAGGCCAGAGCAGATGGCAATGAGATTGTTCATGGGCACCTGTGACACTCTTCTGGCAGAGATAGGACTGTGTATCTCAAGCCTGGATTCCAGAATTAGGAAAACAACCGACTTTTTCCACCTAAGCATATGGTAAATGAGACAATGTTAATGACTATTTAATGATTTTTTAAATATAGTACTCTGATGTTGTAGAACTTTGAAAAAAATGGTATAATGTTTTTGCTAGCATTGCATTTTGCAAACTGGAAATAGGAAAAAATAATCTTACCAAATTTCATATTATAAAATCTTCATATTTCCTCTTCATTTTTAATCTTTGTGTATTTATGCTTTATATTTTCCCAATTTTAAGGTCCCAGAGCATAAGAATAAAGACTTATAACAGAGAGTTATGGACTTACTAGCAACTTAAAGATAGAATTGATTCTTTCCTAATCAAAGAGAGGATAACTTATTCAGTAAATGGTACTGGGAAAACTGGCTGACCACAGGCAGAAGATTAAAACAAGAATCCTACCTATACCATACACAAAAATCAACTCTAAATGGATCAAAGACCTAAATATAGAACCTCAAACTATAAGAACGTTAGAAAATACAGGAGACACCTTTATGGAAATTGGACCTGGCAACCAATTCCTGATCAAAACCCCAAATGTCTATGCATATAAGAGATAAGATAGACAAATGGGACCTCATCAAATTGAAAAACTTGCAAAGCAAAAGAAACCACCAAGAGAGCAGGGAGACAGTCCACAGACTGGGAAAAATATTTGCCAACTGTATATCTGACAAAGGCCTAGCATCTAGGATCTAGGATCTACAAGGAACTCAAATGTGCTGAAAAGAAAAAACAAACAGCCCTAATAAAAAGTGGGCAAAAGATATAAATAGACACTTCTCAAAAGAATACACACAAGCAGCCAACATATACATGAAAAAATGCTCAGCCTCACTAGTCATCAAAGAAATGCAAATCAGAACCACACTGAAATACCACCTAACTCAGGATGGCCATCATCAATAACTCAAAACACAAAAGATGCTGGAGAGGATGTAGGGAAAAGGGAACACTTCTACATTGTCGGTAGGAGCATATACTAGTTCAACCTCTGGATAACAGTGTGGTGATTCCTAATAGTTCTAAAAATTGACCTTCCATACAACCCAGCAATCCCCCTCTGGGAATATACCCAGAGGAACTCAAATAATTCTATGAAAAAATACCTGCACATGCATGTTTATTGCAGCACTATTCACAATAGCAAAAAAATGGAACCCACCATGGAATGTAGGTTGGGTTAAAAAATGTGGTACATATACATGATAGAATATTATGCATCCTTAAAGAAGGACAAAATTATGAACTTTACAGCAACTTGGATAGACTTAGAGTCTATAATGTTAAGTGATCTATCACAGAAACAAAGAACTGAGTACAACATGTTCTCATTCTTAAGTGGACTCTGAACAAGTATCATAATACTATAAGAAAAGGATTGGCACTAATGGGAAACTTCCAGGGAAGGGATGGGGGAATCACACTTCATCAATAAGGGTACCTGATCTCAAACCAGGTGAAATGGGAACCAAAGTGAGGCCCAAACTTTACCTGTACAATGACCATTTGTATACCTAGCCCTGAATTGTACCCCACAGCTTTAAAATAAAAATTTTTTTTAAAAAAATTTGACCTGTATTGGTTAAACTTGACCAAAAAATAAAAATACTATTTTTTTCCATTTAAAAAAAATAATCTAATATCTGTTGCAATTTATTCTTCATTTTCTAAATACTGCCTCTTCAATTCCCATCAAGGCTGTTTTTGTCATTTCCAGTGGTATTTTATGCCTTAAGCAGAACTTTCCCATAGTAATCTTGGAGAAAAGATTATTCCCACTTTACAGATGAAACTTCTAGGACCTAAAAATGTTAATATATCCAAGGTAACACGGCAATGAGATAGAACTGGAACTAAGCCCAATGCAGCTAAATCCTATAATGTTCTTCCTAGACTTCCTGCCTCCATCTCTCCCTCCTTCTCTTCATCCTCTCTTTTGATTTTCTTCCTTTCTTCCTTCCTTCTTTCTTTCCTTCTGTCTTCCTTTCATCCTATTGTTTTAATGCTTCCTTTATTGTAACATTTAGACCCTATAAGGATTCTAGAGGCCTAGCACTTACTTTTTCGTTACTATCTTATCAGAAAATTAGAAAGAATTAAAATAAAAAAGAAAGGGCAGGGAAGAGAGGGAAGGGAAGGGAGATGGAAAGGGAGAGGGAACTCTTTTGACTCACCTTTTGGCTCTGACTAGTCTTCCCTGAATAGTAAAACTCTCTGAAAGAACTCTCTGTACTCACAATTTATATCTTTTTCTTCCCTTCTCTCTGATTCTCTCCAGCCAAGTATCTCTGCCATTATGCTGCTGATACTATTCTTGTTAAGGTTGTGGAGGATGCCAAGGACTTCCACATGAACAATCTTCGGACTACATCTTAGATGACCCATTGGCAGCAGTTGATACTGTCAGTCATTCCCTCTGCTTTAAAATACTTCCTTCACATGGTTTCTGGACCATTACACTTCCCTGGTTTCCCTTTTCTTCTCTCTGTATATATTCCCTCTGTGTCCTTGCCAACTTTCTCATCATTTCCCCAACTTTCAAATCTGGAGAATCTGACAACTTCATTTCTGGACATTTTTGCTTTTCTATCTTATTATTCCATCCAGTTTCATGGCTATAAATACAATCTATATGGTGATGACTACCAAATTTTTATTTTCATTCAGGACCTCTCCCTTGAACACCAGTCTAGTATATCCAGCTGTTTGACATCTCCACTTATACATCTAATAGGCATTGCGAAGTTTAAAACTGAATTTCTGCTGTTTCCAACAAAATCCACTCATCTCACAATCTTTACCATCTCAGGGCCAACCTTGGAGTCATCCTGAACTTCTCACTTTCTCTCACATCGTAGGCACAATCCATTAGCGAATCTTGCTAGCTCTACTTTCAAAACATATGCAGAATTCAACTAATTCTCATAACCCTCCTCTGCCATGCTGGTCCATGCCATCATCACATCCTGCTTGGATTGCTGTAAAAGTCTTCCAACTAGAAGTCCTGCTTTTGTTTTCCCTATCTTCGGTCTGTTGTCAGAGGGATCCCTCACAATAGAAGTCAGTTCAAGTCACTCTGCTTAGAACCCCCAGATGACTTCCTGTCTCCCTCAAAGTAGAATCCAACATCCTCACAGAGTCCTCAAAGCCCTACACAGCCTGCCCCCCAGCCTTTCCCCTGCCCGTCTCCTGCTATACTCCCCCTTCCTCACCCCAGCCTGCATGCTACTGCCTCAAAGACACCAGGCCCACTCTTCTCTCAGGGCCTTTGCCCTGCTGGCCGCTCTGCCTAAAATGCTCATCCCACAGAAGTCTGCACAGCTTGCTTTCTCACTTCAGACCTTTACCCAAATGCCAACTTCTTAGTGGTGGCTTCCTGACCACTCGATCAGAAACTTGCAACCATACACACAATTCCTATCTCCCTCCCTGGTTTAATTTCCTCTTTTTGTGCTTGTCACTATTTAACATACTGTATATTTTTTGTCATGTTTAAGGTCTGTCTCTCCAATGAGGATATGGAGTACAAGAATTTCTGTCTATTTTGTTCACTGCTGTATCTATAGCACTGAGAATAATAGTAGACAATCGGTAACTATTATGGAAGGCAAACAAAAGAAGGAAGAAAGGAAGAAGGAAAGAGGGAGGGAGGGAGAGATTGCAAAGACTGTTACAACACTAGTTCCCCCTCTCGGTGTGAAGACAGTCTAGCTCACTTATGACATTTAAATTGCAGGTGGCAAGAGCCTACCCCATTGCTTTCTGAGTAGATCTAGATAAATAGAAACCATCAGCCTCTTAAGAACAAGTGGCATCCTCCTAACTACATGCATTTTTAAATGCCCATATGAACCAATTAAAATATGAAGTGACTTTAACTTCCAAAAGCTTTTCTCTTAAACAACAAACCAGAAACAGAGGCCAATGCCTAAGTTGTCCCGCAACCTCACATCGAGTTAAGCACAATGCTGGCTCTAGATAAATGTTAAATTGCAGCTATAGTCCCTTTTATTTCCCAAAACTAGGTTTTGATTTATCTTATTGTGGGTTTTGAGCGTCTGGAATTTTCCCAAGTGAACTAAAATCCCGCCATCAGTAAAACGACTGCTCATTACCTGTGTTAATTTCATCTCTTTCTCTGCCTTCAATAACCCCATCTGTTGCAATTCCAGCTGTGAGAAGGGAGAGGAGCAAGAGACTGTGCAGAACTAACACAGAGACTCAATGGGGTAGCAATAACTCTTTCACAGGAAAAAGGAAATTTATAACTCACAGTAGACATGGCCAACTCCACCAAAAATAATCAGGCAAAATAGAGTCTTGGTCACTCTGATTTTAAAAGTTCATATTTATGTAACGTCAAAATATCTAGTATAATTTACCGGTAAAGTAAATTCATTCTTATATATTTATTTATTATATAGTGCTCTGGATTGTAAAAACAGAGCCTGCATCAAAGTGCATATGACCCAAGTTTCAGCAGAAAGCTGCCAGAGGCACACACTATAGTTCTGAATAGGGGTTTGTAGAACTGTAAGAAATGACAGGCATAACATGTCATATAGTAGGTGCTCAGGAAATATTAGTTCCCTCTCTGCCCCTTCAAGGAAACAGGCAAGTCTGTACTCCATGACAAAGTTTCTCAACAACTCCCTGCTTGGGAAGAGCCACATCTGGCCCACTCTGTTCCCGACCCCTGTTGCCCTTTAAGGGGCTTCCTGAGGCTATGGGAAGCTGCTAAAGCTGAGAGAAGAATAAATTTTCTTCCCTCTAGAATGATAAACAGGATTGTAGTGATTGTAGTGATTTAGGATGACACTTCAACAAGCTTAATTACTATCTGATAAGCAAGGATATGGTTTGTTTCTAAGTTACCCTTACCCTAAAGGGGAAGGTTGTGTAAAGGGAGTGTTCTTGCAAGCTTTGCTCCCTCTCTTAGAACAGAGCTCCCCCACTCCTGTCTACCCCCCCTCCTCCTCCTCTTTCGCTCTCCTCTTTCTTCTCTTCTCTCTCTCTCTCTCCCCCCCTCCCCTCTCCTCTCCTCTCTCCCCTCTCCCCTTTCTCTCTCCCTGTCTCTCCAACAGCACCAAAGAAGAATAAACATTATACAAAAGAAAGAATTAGCTATGAAAGAAAAGGGGGAAAGAGAGGACCGTTCCAAGCATGAGCAAAGGCACAAGGGCATGAAATTCCATGCATTTTATAGTAAGCATGTATTGCATTATTACTAGAGTATGAAATATACAACAGAGAGTAGCATGGTGAAAATTACACGGCAAGTAGGAGCAGATTGTGGGCCAGTGTGCCAAGACCAAGGCCTGTTGTTGCAGAGCTCTTGGAAGATTGAAAGCAGGAGATTGATATGATCCAATCTGCTTTTTAAATGAATTCCTTCAATAGCACTGTAAAAAACTGTTGTGAAAAGGATACAACTGAAGGCAAAATTACTATGTAAGTAGCTAGGGCAGGCTGGAGATGATAAGAAACTGAATTGAGGTTACGTGAGAGGGATGGAGAGTTGGAGACAAACTTGGTAAATATTTATGAAGAAAAAAATAGTGAGGCTGAGCATTTTTTCATGTGTCTGTTGGCTGCTCATATGTCTTCTTTTGAGAAGTGTCTATTCATGTATTTTACTCACTTTTTAATGGGGCTGTTTCTTTTTTCCTTTCGACACATTTGAGTTCTTTGTAGATCCTGGATGTTAGACCTTTGTCAGATATGCAGTTGGCAAGAGATACCTGCACACGCATGTTTATTGTAGCACTATTTACAATTGCAAAAACATGGAAACAACTGTGCTGCCCATCGAAATTGGACTGGATAAAAAAATGCAATATAAACACATGATGGAATATTACACAGCCATAAAGAAGGACAAATGTATGGATTTTGCAGCAATTTAGATGGATTTAGAGTCTATAATACTCAGTAAACTATCACAGAAACAAAGAACTGAATACCACATGTTCTCACTCATAAGCAGACACTGAACATTTTCCATAATACTATAAGAAAGGGATTGGCAGTAACTAGAAACTCCCGGGGGGAAAAGGGGGACATATAACATTGATAAGGATGCCTGATCTCAAACCATGCAAAGTGGGGACCAAAGGGAGGTCCAAACTTTACCTGTACAATGGCAACTTGTATACCTAAAACTGAATTGTGCCCCTCGCCTTTAAAATAAAATAAAATAAATTGAACAGGTAAAAAAGCAAAACTTGGACAATTTTTAAAATATAATTATGAGGAAAAAATAGAAGGATTTGATGACTGATTAGATTCGATGGGGACAGAAATAGAAAGGATCCAAGATTACCATGTGGGCTCTCCTAGGATAAGACTGGTGGCAAAACTTCAAGCATGATGGGACAGGATAGGGAGGGAAGTGAAAGGATGCTGTGAATTCAGCCAGGAAAAGATAACTTCAAGGTACTGTGGGACTTCAGTAAGGAAATGTCCAGTAATTATTTCAACATAGGACTCAGAGGCTAAGGAGAGCAAGGTTAGAGAAAAAGATGTGGTAGCTTATCAGCCCAAGAATTTATGTTCGCCAATTAAGGTTACATTTGCCTGGTTATACCAAAAAAATAGTGGTTTTAATAGAATAAAAATGTGTTTCTCTAGATCCAGAGGTGAAGAGTGCAGGGCCGTCATGGTGGCTATGACCTGTCCTCAGGGAGCCGGTCCCCAACTTCCTACACCACCATCCTTAGAGCATGGCTTCCCATCTCAAGGTCACCCACTGTCCAGTGTGTCTCCTCAACTCTTAGACCCCCCTGCATACAATGCCTGAATTCCAGGGAGCTGACAGAGGTGGGAAGAGCAGCAAAAGGCACTTCCCAGGACCTTTTAGGAGCTTCCCCTGAAATCTCACACACCATTTCTGCTTGCAACTCCTTAGCCAGATCTTCAAGACGTGGCCCTCCTGGATATGACGGAGACTGGAAAAAGTAATCTTTTAGCTGAGCCCATTAACTCCCTGTATAAAACCAGGGTTCTTCTACTAAGAGTGTGTGGATATTGGTTAAACAAAGAGTGATCTCCTTTACCTCATGAAAAAAGATACGGTGAAGGAAGAAATTTAAGCATAAAAATAAAGTAGGTCAAGGCAGACCCAAAGGGAATGATTTGAGGAGCAGGTAAAGGGAAGGCAGTGAGAAGGAAAAATAGTAAAGGGAACAGAAGAACTCAGGGAAGAAAACACTTTTTCCACAGTTTTCCAAATTGTGGTTCATTAAGCTTTCTGCAGTGGAATTCATATTACATTCTCAAAAAGTAAACTGACACTTCTGGGCTTTTTTTTTGTAATTGATTATTCACATTTCCAGCTATAGCTCTTGTATTACATACCTGCTTATGCCTGGTGTCTGTGGTCATTTACTTCTTCCAAAAGGGCACCTTTGGAAGCTGCATTAGCTCCTTCAAGCCATCAAAAGGTGCTAGTGCAGCAACTTCCACGATAGTATCTTCACTTTCAGATACTGAAATAATTTAACCCCAGGACTCATTCAAAAGTGTTGGGTTAATGAGAACTTTAAAAGTTACAAACAAGAGATGTCAAGTTGGAATGAAAGCACAGACCCAAAACAAAGTTATACTGATAACCCTCAATAAAATAAAGCTAATTACGAAGATTGTCTTTTAAGCAAAATTCTGATATTAAAACCATATTTTTCTTATTCATTTGTACTTCCTATGAAAAAAAAATCAGCCCCAAGACATTTAAAACAGAGCTGTACTCCAGAGCTACCTATCCCTCCACTGATGGGAATAAGGAAATGAAACAGGAAAGAGGAAAAAATATCATTAGTCACAGTATACAGGCTTATACTCTCTAGATAGAAAAAAGAAATTAGCGAGCCTGTCAATAAGAGAAAAACTGGGACTAAATGTAGGCCAGAAAGGAGAAAAAAGACTCACTATAACTCCTACCTACCAAAAGGCAGCATGAGTAAATTTTCAAAGTATGGAATCATTCCTTAAATGTCCACATCGCTATTATCTAGCACCATCAAGGAATCGTGCCTTCTAGCTAAGGAAGAGGCCTAGGTGTTAATAAAAACCTTATCCTTATGTAGTATACTAAGTTGGCAAAGTAGTTGAACTGCAGTGTGACATTTTAGCCACCAAAAGTTATTAAGAAGATGATCAACGTAATCCCATTTTACAAATAGAAAAATAGATTCAAAGAGGCTATTTCTATCTGTCAGTTGAAAGGAGTGTATGTACCATTTGTATGTTTTTGTTTCCTCCCAAATTCATGTTGAAACTTAATCCCCAAGGCAACAGTGTTGGGAGGTGAATCCCATTGGAGGCATCGATGCTGTGAGGGCGCCACCTTCATGAATAGATTAATGCCACTGTAAAAGGGCTTGCAAAAGTGAATTTTCTCTCTTCTGCCACGTGAGGACATGCAGAGTTCAAGTCACCATCTTGGAAGCAGAGACCCGACCCTCCTCAGACAACCAAACTTGCCAGTGACTTAATATTGAACTTTCCAAACCCCAGAACTGTGAGAAAATAAATTTCTGTTCTTTGTAAATTATCCAGTCTGTAACAGATTACATAGTCTGTGGCATTCTATTACAGCTTCACAAATGGACTAAGATAGATGTAACCACATTTTTCATCCTAAAAGTTCTATGACTATGAGAACTACACAAATATTAAGAGATAACATTAGAACTCAGGGTTTATGATTCCAAGATTTCAGTTTCCTGAGAATATCACAACAGCACTTACTATGTATGGCTCATTTAGATTTCTAATATTTTAATTATCAGTAAAATGCAATAAGCAATAATTTGACCTCATATTGATGATTAGAAAGTATGTTAATATATCATAATTTCACAGAAACATCATTATGATGATCAGTTACACTTATGGGTATAGACAGAAACACTAATAAATAAAGTTCTGATTAAAGCTCTCTTAGATAACATAGATTATTTTTTAATCTTCTCATTTAGATACTTGTTATATAATTACAGATCTCAGAAAACATATCTAAAATATAGATCCTCCAAAGTTTTTCTTAAAGTATAAGATATGATTCTAATTTTAATGAACTCTCCTAAATAGAAGTTCACAAAATGTATTTTTTTCTTTTCCTCTCCATTCCTCATTTGATTGTTTTTTAATATTTGATTATGACACAGTTATACAAACCACGTCCAAGTGGTTTACCAACCCCAGATTTTTCATACCAGAGGCAGTAGTAAGTATGACAGTCCACAAGCTGACATTGTTTCTAAAGCTTAGCACCAACAAGATCATTCACACCCATCAAATGTTGTATCAGATATCTTATTTCTATACTGATTCCAAAGTCATAGGTTTTGAGACTGTTCCACAGCCATTGATACAATCCGTGGTAAGTACTAGTTTCCTATCACCATTGTAACAAATTACCACAAACTTAATAGCTTCAAACAACAGTTATTTTACAATTTAGAAGTCAGCAGTCTGAAAAGGGTCTTGTGGGCTAAAATCAAGATGTTAGCAGGACTGTATTCTTTTTGAAGACTCTAGGGGAAAATTTCATGTCCTTGCCTTTTCCGGCTTCAGAGACCTCCTGCATTCTTCAGCTCATGGCCCCTTTCCCTATCTTTAAACCCAATGGCGTAGCATCTTCAAATCTCTCTCTTACTCCAAGCATCATTCTCCTTTCTCCTTTCCTCACTTATAAAGACCCTTATGATTACAGGGGCCCACCTATATAATAGAGGATTTCCCCATCTCAAGGTCTGAACTTAATCATATCAGCAAAATTTATTTTGCCATGCAAGATAACATATTCATGAGTCTGGAGATGGAGACATGAACTTCTTTAGGGGGCTATTATTCTTCCTGTTATAATAACATAGAAAAATTGGTAAAAGAATATAACTGTGTCATCTATTCTTTTTGAAGAAGAAATCATACTATTTGTGTCAAGTTATATTATGTTGTTTATTAAGGGCACTGTTTCCTATTTTCCCAGTCACTTCAAATAGTTAACCATCTTCTAAAAAGTCTTAACTTATAACAGGACTTTGTATGGTTCTTAAAATGTGCAGCCCTGGCCAGGCACAGTGGCTTAAGCCTGTAATCACAGTACTTTGCGAGGCCGAGGCAGAGGACTGCCTGAGCCTAGGGGTTTGAGACCAGCCTGGGCAACTTGGTGAGACCTCATCTCTACAATATATAAAAAAAACTAGCCGGCATGGTAGTACATGCCTGTAGTTCTGGCTACCTGGAAGGCTGAGGCAGAAGGACTGCCTGAACCCAGCGGGTCAACACTGGGGTGGCAGTGAGCATGCCACTGCACTCCAGCCTAAGTGACAGGGTGAGACTCTGACTCAAAAAAAAATAAAAATAAAAATAAAATAAAATAAAATGTGCAGCCCTAACCCACCAAATCTAAACTTCTGTTTTTCAAAAGTCAAAGAAATTCATGGCTAAGAACATTGCTTTGCTATGTAATCAAAGATCTTACTTAGGAAAAAAGCTAAAGTCTTTTATTGTGTGTGATTCTATGCATTGTCCACAGAACTAGTCAGTAACCTCTCCAGGCCAAAAAATATATATATATATCGGGGTTATACAAGAACAAAAATGATCTACTTTGCTTTCCACATTCAAAAAGCTAAGAGAATCTATTCTGGCCTTAAATTTTTCCAGAGATTTCTAGTTTTTTTGAAATGACATTTGTTAGGGGTGTGTGTGTGTATGTGTGTGTGTGTGTGTGTGTGTGTGTGTGTGTAGTTAGTTGTTTAAAAGACCTCTAAAGGATAAGAAATAATTTACCCCAGTAACCTTTTCAAATAGAAAATAGCTTTGATTTTCCTTACACAGACTAATCTCTGTGTGGCTGTCAGAGGATACTATTTAAGTAGAAGACAAGAAAAAGAGGTCAGAAACCCATCTTGTTCTTTCTCAGAATAGTAATAGAAAGAAGAAAATACCAGGACAGTTCTTACTAGTCTCTTCTTCCTGATGATACAGGAGAAAATCTCAGTTTAAGGCAGAACAAATTTTAACCCATTATCAATTTCATTAATGCCCCCCCCCACCAAATTTAACAACTCTTTAAAAATGTACACATGATATGGTCAATGAGACAGACACAGCTATAGATTCTAAATAGCATAAACATAACTACCTGATTGTCTTTGTCCTCAGAATCAGAAATGAGGGTGGGCACAGTGACTCATACATATAACCCCAACACCACTCAAGGTTGTGAAGTTTAAGACCACCCTAGGCAACACAGAGAGCCATGTATACAAAAAAAATTTTTTTTTTAGTTTGCTGCTTGCTGATGCTAGGATATACCTAAAGTCCTAGCTACTTGGGAGGTTGGAGCAGGAGGATCACTTGAACCCAGTAAGTCATAATCATGCTCCTACGCTCTAGCCTGAGCAACACTGCAAGACCCTGTCTATTAAAATAAAAATAAAAAATAAAAATAGTAATAAAGAATCAAAGATGTATATATCAAAGATATATAGCTGCGGGTGAGGCACTGAGCTTCTAAAACAGATTTTATTTTTATTTTTATTTATTTATTTATTTATTTTGAGTTGGAGTCTCACTCTTTTGCCCAGGCTGGAGTGCAGTGGCACACTCACAGCCACCACAGCCTCAACTGCCTCAACCTTCCAAGTAGCTGGAACTACCAAAGCATGCCACCACACCCAGCTAGTTTTTGTGATTTAGTGTAGAGATGATGTCTCACCATGTTGCCCAGGCTGGTCTTGAACCTCTGGGCTCAGACAATCCTCTCCCCTCGGCCTCCCAAAGTGCTGGGATTACAGGCTGAGCCACTGCACCCGGCCAAAAACAGGTTTTATTACCTACCACTTGTATGACCAGAGGCAAATTTCTTGACCTTTCTCAACTTTGGTTCCCTATCTGTAAACTGTAAATATTAGTACCTGTCTCAAGGGTTTGTTGTGAAGTGCTTACTGCAATGCCTGGCACCTACTAAGTGCTCGGTAAATGTTAGCCATTATTGTTATCTAAAAGTTACTCCAGAATTAGGAAGAGATATATTAGGCATCCATCTGAGCCCCAAACTCAATCTTAGGATAGGGAAAAAAATTAAAGAAATGTATATGAATTGGTGGGTAATTAGTCAAATTCTTTTTCAAGTTCTTGTTTTGCACTGCAGAGCTTCGTCTTCTCAGTGTATTCTTTTCATTGAGAAATCTACTGAGAAAAAATTTTCAGCAGAAATTTCATTTCTTTGGTGCGCTGAGTAGAAGGACTTGATAAAGCATGGAGAACTGTCTACTTTGTTATTATTAAGGAATTAACTCTTAAATATCCCAGGATTGCAAAACAACCACCAACCACTGGAGATTGATTAATCATAGAACATCAAGGAGAATTGGGTTCTTATTGACTACAATCGGGTATGGTTTCAGAATGAAAAAACATCAAAATGCAACAAAACTGTAGGAAAAAAACCTGGCATATAGTTGAACAATAAATATCATTACATGACAGGGAGTAAATGGAGGCAGAAAAGGGGGAAGGTAGGAGGATGGAGGGAGAGAGACAGAGAGCGTGAGGCGGGGAGGAGGGAAGGAATATTGACTCTCTTCTCCGGAGGCAAAGGATGGCCATGGCCAATCATGTTCTTTCTCACTCATTCTAAACTTCATCTTTTCCAACCCCCTCCTCCCACTCCCACCAGACAAATACACACACACACATACACACACACACATACACACACACACATACACACACACACACACACACACACACATACACACACACACACACACACACACACACACACTCCAATACAGACAGGGTCTTGTGGTTAATTCATGAGTTTCATGCAGAACTTGATCTTGCATGTGTAAACCATTTTTACACAAGCCATTCAAGTGTCTACATTTGAACTTGAATTACTCTGCTAAAACTAACTTACCCTGCAACAAAGTTCCAAATCCATCTTTCCAGCAAGCAGTCCCCAACTTAGCAATGGCCCATTTATACAAATGGCTGTCATCACTCTCATCTTACTGTGTACTTCACTGGAACATTAAAACCATCCAGAAAACTTAAGGTGCAGAGAAGCTATTGGTCTGGAAGAAAAGATAGAAAGAAGTTATAAAAAAAAAAAAAAGTAGATGCCTCTCTAGCAACTCTCACCCTGAGATCACATTCCAAGGTAAATTGGCCTGAGCCAACCTTCTGCCCGATGCTGTTATTAAACCAGCCTGTTTGCCTATAGTCTTACCTTGTTCCTTTGCCTAAAATTCTATAAATAAGATACTCATCTGGGTTATCAAGCATTCTCTTTAGCAATGCAAATGCTTCCCAAAAGGTTAATAGGCTTTCAATCATGAACACTTTCGTTTTGAATTAACTCAATCAGATTGCTTTCCTCCTAACTCCTGGGAAGCATTTGAATTAAAAAGTTTTGACTCTGGAAAAAATATTAAGATAATTTAGGGGCATTGGGAACTTTATTTATTTAATCAGTTAGTTTGTTAGTTATCTATCTGTTTATTCACTCAGACATAGTGAATGTTTCTAGGTGTCAGGCCCCTTCCAGGCAGGAGTACTTAGTGGCTAAGGCTGGTCATGGAGATGAGGGCTGCGGTGGTCGGTGCGCCAAAGTAGGCTTAGGGCAGAATGAGAGCAGCAGAGTCTATAATGAGAAATTCTGAGAGGTCAAAAGTATATTAAATTGAGGCACAGGAAGGAAATAGAAGGGTGACATTGACAAATTTTATCTATTTGAAAAATTTGTCTCATATTTCCCTATCAAAGAAAGAGAAAATGTGTATTTTTTTCTTCCTTTATTGAATAACCCACTATTTCCAGGACACAAAATAATAGAAATAGTAAGATTAAAATGTACCCACCTTCTGGGTCTTATGATAAAAATTCACTCTGACTGGGAGAGAGACATGGCTATTGGTTTTATACCCTTTTAAGATGTTTTAAATTTAATCTTCTTCCATTTAAAACAATGCTACAGTTATACTACTCTAAAACCATTGTGACCATGAATTTCTATCCTCATACTTGTATTGGTGATGACCTGAGAAATTATTTAAAGAAATGAAACTGTATCTCAATCATTAAAACACTCTAGAGTCCCATCCATGTAGCATTTCATTTGTTTTTATGTTGTTTTCTTTACTGACTCATTCTCGGGTATCACTTCTTGTGCTCTCAGGACACCTGCCTGTAGCCTGCTTCCCAATTTGCTGCTCTGCTTCAGATAATTAAGGTTGTGAGAATTGTGTTTGAACTAAGAGTGATCAGGAAGTCTGAGAAAATTTGTAAAATAAGCCTATAGGTTTCAATACGAGTTTCAATGCATGAACTTTGTGACACATTTTAATAGATGTTTTCGTACATAATTTTTCTGCTTTGTTTTGGGTAATGAAGGACGTATGGTAAATGATCTCCAGTTACAGATGAATTATAATATTGCAATTTGCTATGATAAAATTAGAAAAGAATCTCACAATGAAAGAATAAATTCATTCATGCCATAATCAAAAAATACTTTCTATTAAAACAAATTTTTTAAACTCTTATCTTCACCCGCCTTGGCTATAATCCTGTTCTCACATTTTTGAATGACAACTGACCTATGGCAACCTCTGTCAGGTCTGAGGACAAAACTCAGTCTTCAAGTCATGAGTGGGAAACCCCAACACTTGTATCTGGTGTTATATTTGAGGCATATAGAGAATATTTTTTTCCCAAAATATGTTTCTTATTTAACAGCTAATTCTCTCCTTTTCTTTTTTTTTTTTTTGAGTTGGAGTCTCACTCTGGCGTCCAGCGGTACGCTCAGGGCCACCACAGCATCGAAATGCTAGGCTCCGGCGATCCTTCCACTTCAGCCTTCCAAGTAATAGGAACTACAGGTGCATGCTACCATGCCTGGATAATTTTTTTTTTTATGTATTTATTGTAGAGACGAGATCTGACCAAGTTGTCCGGGTTGGTCTCGAACCCTCAGACTCAGGCAATCCACTCACCTTGGCCTCCCAAAGTGCTGGGATTACAGGCTGAGTCACCAATCCCGGCCTGATAGCTAATTCTTTGAAGAAGCTGTGGTTTAAAATGTTTTATTCTTGTTATTAGGCAAATATTGTTGGAATGCTTCTGTTTTTCAAATTAAAAAGTACAATACTCTCTTCAGTCATCTTCTTAGCAATGCAAATGCATCCATGTAATGGGTTATCAGTCATAAACATATTCATTTTGGCCAGACTCAGTGGCTCAGCCTGTAATCCCGTGCTTTAGGAGGCTGAGGTGAGTGGATTGCCTGAGCCCGCGGGTTCGAGACCTGCCTGGGCAACTTGGGGAGACCTCATCTCTACAATAAATAAAAAAAATCAGCCGGGCGTGGTAGCACGCTCCTGTAATTCCAGCTACTCGGAAGGCTGAGGCAGAAGGATACCCAGAGCCCAGCAGGTCGAGGATGCGGTGGCCGAGAGCAGCCACTGCACTCCAGTCTGGGCGACAGAGTGAGACTCCAACTCAAAAAAAAAAAAAAATATATATATATATATATATATATATTCATTTTGAATTAGCTCAATCAGATTGCTTTTCTCCTATCTCCTTGAAAGTATTTTAATTAAGGAGATTTTTAATTCTAGAGAATGTATATTTTTCAATATATAATTGAACCCCTTCTCCTGTGTGAGAAGAATGTAAACAGTCTACCAAATCCTTCTCCCCTTCTTATATAGAAATAAAATTATGGCAAACCATGTGGCTGACTAGGTAGACTACATTTTCTGCTGACCTCTTTTGCAGTTCAGTATGGCCAGGGGGCATTATAAACAGCAGTGATATTCTCCTTCCTGGCCAATGCCTTAAGACAGTAGGAGCACCTTCTCTACCCTGTCTGACCCCTTCTTTCAGAAAGCAAACAAGACACAGTAGAGACCCACCACACACAAGACTATTCCCTAGAGCATGAAGAAAAACAGGGTAGAAAAAATGTGGGTTCCTGAATGTTCTTGTGGAGTCGAGTTGCTTAGTAAACTAACTTCCCTAGTGTTACATGAGAATGAAACAAACATCTATCTCATTTGAGCTACTGTATTTTAAGGTCTCTTTGTCAGAGCAGTTTAGCTTTATTTCAATATACCTAGAAGCTCTAATACATCGTTCTGGCAGATGAGGAAAATAATAGATTCTCAAAAATCATTGATTTATAGGTTTTAAGGAGGTAAAAGCCACCTGGGATTTTTTGGCTTCAGTGTCTCGTGGAAGTCTTTGGTATTATTTAAAGAAACTCTTCTGCCTGTACTCTGGGCCCCAATCACCTCTCAGAGACAACCATATCATTTATTTATTTCTTTCCTGTTGCTTTAGCTTCTCCCTAACTCCTTCTACTCCACATTAATACATCCTAGGAATATTTAACGTAAAAAATAATCCTCTTTCAACTCCATGTTCTCCTCCATCTACCACTCTTTCTTTCATTGTCAAATTGTTTAAACTTATTTTCTTTGCTTCTTCAGTTTTTACTCAAGCTTATTATCTGTCTTTTGGCCCCACCACCATCTTGAGGCTAAATTCTTATCATCTCGCTTGTATGACCATCCTCCATCTTGAACCCACTCACCTCACCATCTCTGACACCCACTGTCCTTCTTTCCTATGCTTCCCTGGCTACTCCTTCACAGGCTCCTGGTAAATCCTTCTCCCTTTACCTGTCCTTAAATATTAAGATAGCCCAGGATTATGTCCTGGGCCCTCTCCTTTCCACATTGATCACTTCCTTCTTCCCTTTGCTTCATTTCTCCCTGTCTTGTGGTTCTCAAAAGGCCAGCTCTAGGTCAGATCACTCTCTTCAGCTTTTGGCCCTAAATGCAACTGTCATCTGCCCATCTCTCCACAAAAGCATGCTTCTTTCTAGTATTCCCTATATCAAAAATATCCACCAAGTTTCCTGGCAACCAATGAATCACCAAGTACTGAATCTCCTAATTATTTTGTACTTTGTTTGCTTTCTTCCCGTCTCCAATAAGATTCTCCTAGTTCAGTCAATCCAGTCTAGTGTTTAAGTCAAATTGCCTGAGTTCAAAGCTCAATCACATCACTAACTGTCTGACATTGGGCACGTTTCTTTACCTCTTTGTATCTCAGTTTCCCCATACATAATATGGAAATAAAAATAGCATCTAACACATAATCATAGGTGTAAATGAGTTATCATGTATATAAAATACCTAGAAAAGCGTCACATTTTCAGTGCTAGCCATCATTCTCTCTTGCAGAGATTATTACTGTACCCTCTTAATTTCACCTTGCTGAACAGTCCTCTCTTCCTTGTCAACAATAATTTTAGCATGCAAATTCTTAACCTTCCGATGGCTTCCCATTGCCTTAGGTTAAGATCTTAATTCCTTAACAGACCTTAAAAGGACTTAAAAGGCCTTTTGTGATCTGACCCTACTCCCCTCTCTAGCTTCTTACAATCTGTGTGCTTGCCATTTTGGCCCCATTCAGGCTCCTACAAAACCCTGTACTTTCCAAGTTACAACATGTTTCACTAAATGCTGTCACTTGTTTTCTCACTACTCATTTCATTTAACCAGGAAGTGAATACATATCTGAATTGTGCAATTAAGGGATGCCTTTGCAACAACAGTGCATGGTCCCTATTGTATTTTGCATTTTAACATAGTTAATTTCCAGCTATTACCTCACTGCTCCTTTTGTGTAGATGTGCCAAGCAAAATCTTTGCCCTCTGCATTTAGAAACTTCTATTTATGCTGTGATATTCTCTGAGAATATCACTCGCATTTTGAGTGATGAATCTTATACTCTTGCTTCTTATATCCTGCAGCTCAAACAAAAGATCACTTTCTATTTTACATCTAGAAACAATTCCAAGGATGTAGGGCCCTTGCTTTAGCAAACTCAGAGATAACCATTATCCTAACCCGACAGGTCTGAAGACAGTGTATGTACATGTAGCAAGTAAAAGGGATATTTGAGCTATAAACCCCAAGTCATTATTCCTCTCTCTGAGCTCCAAAGTGCAGAGAAAACTCAGGGGTCAAATTTCTAAGAGTTGATGCTCTCCCCAGCCCTCCATCATCATCGAGATGACTAGGAAAAGGTTTGGGCTTGTTGAATTGCCACATTCTCTTTCTCTCTGCCACACTACAGGTTAATCATTGTGCCTTTGTGGATTCACCTGCCCTTTGGTACCTCTATACTTTCTCTTCTAACCCTTCTCTTCTGCCATTGAGTGCTCATAATGCATTGAGTTCCAGGTCCAATAATACAAAATTACCATAATGTTCATTTGAAGTAATATTTGGTGTGCAGCTCTAAAATTTACCAAGCACTTTCATCTGCCCTATCTCATTTAATATAAGAGGCTGCCCAGGGTAGTGGTCAACAAAGCATGTTTTGGGCCAGTCTCCCTGAGTTCATATTCCTTGCTCTGCCATTTACTAGCTGTATGGCTCTGGCTGAATTGTAAATCCATTCCATGTTGAAAAAAAAAAGTGAAATCCTCTGTTTTAGCTTATATCCCATAAGTAAGACAGCCTTGGTTTCACATCATAGTTTGTGGATGAGAATGAGTAACAGAATCCTAACACTTTCAAGACTCAGTATCAGAAGTTAACTATGACTCTTTCTTCTCCTTTCCTTCCTGTACCCAATTACTAAGTAAATCTGAGTGACTCTTATATCATTATGCTTCTTTTATCTCCCCTTCTCTTTCATTCATATTGTCATTACATTAGTTGAGGCCATTTCAGCTCATACCACCAACAGGTCAGCCTGTCTCTCCCATTTCCTCTTCCTAATTCAACTTCTCACTGCCAAGAGAGTGGGTGATACAAAAAAGTATGTCACCCTGCAATCTTGTAAAGCAGTGGAGATGTCAAATAGGCATTGTACATTCATGAGAAGCAAATTATGTGAAGAAATAATTACAAGCCAAAAGTGCAATGAGAAATTAGAAAAGGGAGAAGTCACCTCTACTTCAGGCAGTGTGGGAATACTTCATGGAGGACATAATTGATCAGAGTACAGCTTTTATTCATGCATTCATAAATGTTCATCCAATCAATATTTACTGAGCGTTCTTGAGTAAGGAATTGTTCTGGGCACTAGGAATACAGCAATGAAAAAAAAGAGTTGCGACTCCCAGTTTTTATGAAGCTCACATTCTAGTAGAAGATAAACAATACACAAATAAGTAAAATGTATACTATGTTAGAAGATGATAAATGCTACAAAGAAAAATATAAAGCAAGAAAGAGGATAGGAAATGAGAAGTGGAACGTCAAAAAGCATAATTAGAGAAGGACTCACCAAGGGTGACATTTAATCAGTTAAAGTATGCATCAGCAAATTCTGGTCCATAAGCCACATCCAGTCCATCACCAGTGCATAGATAACCAGCAAGCTTTTCGTAAGCATTCTTAAATAGTTGAAAAGAAAAATCAAAAGACAAACGGTATTTCATGACATGTGAAAATTATAAGAAAATTATATTTCAGTATCCATGTATAAAGTTTTATTGGAACGCAGCCATACTCACTGATATAATGTCTATGGCCACTTTTGTGCTATAGCAGTAGAGCTGAGAAACTGTGATCAAGACCTTATGACTGCAAACTAAAAAATATTTACTATCTGACCCTTTTTGTAGAAAAGTTTTCTGACCTTGAGTTAAAGGAAATGAGCAGGATATTTGTGTTTTTTTGGGCATGGATCATTCCAGACAGAAGGAGCAGTAATACCCAGAGCCGGAAATGAGATCATTCCTGACATGTTCAAAACCCAACAAGGAGGCTGGGCATGGCTGGAGTGGAGAGGTAAGGGAAAAATGCTAGGAGGTGAGGTCAGAATGGTGGTAAAGGCCTGGATCAAGATTGGCTTCACTGTCCTCTTTAAAGCCTCAGCTTTTATTCCAGCTAAGATAGAAAGTCACTGGAGGATTCTGAGCAGAGGAGTGATATGATCCAACTTTCATTTTAAAAAGAACATTCTGGCTAATACATTTAAGAAGAAATTGCAGGAATCAAGACTGGAAGAAGGCAGACAGGCTAGGAGGCCAATGAAGTAATTCTCATGAGCTAATGTTTTTTTGAACAGGGGAAGTAACAATGAAAGTTCTGGCAAATGGTCAGATTCTAGCTATGTTTTAAGGTAAAGCAGACAGACAGGATTGGATATGAGGGAAAGAAAAAAATCCAAGGATGACTCCAAAATTTTTGGCATGAGCAAATGGAAGGTAAAATTGCTGTATGCAGAAATGGGGAAAATGTGGGTAGAACAGATTTTAGAGAAAAGATTGATTTAGTTGCATACATGTTAATTTTAAGATGCCTCCTATAAATCCCAGTGGATATATCAAATAGGTAGTTATATGTATGAGTCTGGGAATTCAGAAGAAAGGTCTGGACTAGAAATAAAAATTTTTGAGTTATCAGCCTATGGGTAATAATTAAAGCAATGAAACTGGATGAGCAAGAGTAGAGAACGGACAAGTTCAAGGGCTGATCTCCAAATGACTCAAACATTAAAATGCCATATAGAAGCAGAAACTAACAAAGGAAACTAAGAAAGTGTTAAAAAGCAGCTTAAAACTAGGAAAGTGGGGTGCCTCAAAACCAAGTGAAGAAAGTGCTTCAGGGAGGAGGGAGTGATTACCCATGTCAAAAGTCCCTGTTGAATCTAGAACTATACATTGATTTATACATTTAACAACATGGGGATCTTTGATGACCTTGTCTGGAATAGTTTTGATAGGGAGAAAACTAATTAGTGCAGTATTAAGAAAGAATAGGAAAGAAGAATGGGAAACAGAACAAATATACACAACTCTGTCAAGGAATTATGTAAATATGGGCGCTATTAAGAATAAACAGAGTTTGGATGGAAAGATAGGAGAGAGAAATAGTCTAGCTGGAACAAGTAGCCAGAGTCCTATTATTTTTTAGTTAAGAGTCCTTTATTATTCACCCAGATTTTCTTTTTTTTAATATTATTTTACAATAAATAGTTCATTTTCTCTCTTGTCTTCTTTGTACATCAACTTTACTGAAAACTGCCTCCTCGCCAGAGCCCTTGAGAATAGGCTACCAAATGAACAACAATGACAACAATACTAATATCTATCTACCTATATATATAGTATGTGTGTGTAGATACTTATATTCACATGTGCATGCATATTCATATATAAAACCCGTATATATGGAGAGAGAGTCACCTTTTTTGACCATTACTTTTGTCTTTGACATGAATTCTGAAGGAATATCTGTTTTTCTCCATATGTGTGTGTGTGTATAAATATGTGTGTGTATATATGTGTACGTATTCACATTCATATCTCACATATGTAAAACAAACACACTCACATATTTATTTGTGTATGCATGTGGCTGTAGAAAGAGAGAGACATTGAAATTGAGAGAGAGGTCTCTTCAGGATCCATTTCAGATACAAAGGTGATGCTAAAAAAAAATAGATTGTTTCTCAAAATAAAGAGTCGATTGGTCTGTAAATTGTACTTCTTGCCTACTATGTATCCAGCACCATTCTAGACTCTGGAAATTTAGAGATGGGCAAGACAGACATAGCCTTATCCTATCCTCTGAAATGACATACAGAAACCTCAAAGGAGTAGGGTATTTCATCGCTAAGTTGAGACAAAGTTGTTCTTCTCAACCCCAGGGGAGATTTTGTCCCTTATTACAACAGTTCCCAACCTTTTTGGCATCAGGGACCAGTTCCATGGAAGACAATTTTTTCCACAGACTGGCATTGGTGAGAGATGATTTCGGGATGATTCAAGTACATAACACATATTGTGCACTTTATTTCTATTATTATTACTTTGTAATGTATAATGAAATAATTATACAACTCACCATTAAAAGAAGAGGCACGGACGGAAGTGGTAAATGTAATAATGGGTGGGCCATGCATAGACCATAATAAGTGTTGGATTCTGACTTAAAGCCTGCCACCAGATGCAGCTGCACAACTGAAGTATACCCATTCACTTATCACTCACTGATAGGATTTTGATATGAGTCTGTAAGCAATTGATTTATTATGGTCTCTGTGCAGTAAAACCTCACTGCTAATGTTAAATCTGTATTTACAACCACTCCCCAGTGCTAGCACCACCACCTCAGCTCCACTTCAGATCATGAAGCCCCAGATTCTCATAAAGAACATGCAACCTAGATCCTGCCTGTACCACAGTTCACAACAAGGTTCGCGCTCCTGTGAGAATCTAATGCCACTGCTGATCTGACAGAAGGCAGAGCTCAGGTGGTAACGTGAGTGATGGGAAGCAGCTGTAAATATAGATGAAGCTTCACTTGCTCACCCACCGCTCACCTCCTGCTATGCAACCCAGTTCCTAACAGGTCATAGGCCAGCACCAGTTTGTGGCCCAGGGGTTGGGGACTCCTGCCTTATGAGACATCTGACCTTGTGTGAAGATGTTTATATGGTCATGACTTGGAGGATACTGCCAGAGGCCAAGGATGCTGCTAACCATCCTACCACACATAGCATAGCCCTACACAACAAATAGTTACCTGGTCCAAAATGTCAATAACACTGAGGTTGGAAAACCCTGAATAACAAGATATAGGGACAGCCATACTATCTGAGCTTATTATCTTGTGATACTACCTTACCATCTTTCTGCATTAGTTCAAAAAATATGTATTTTAAAGAGGATAATGAGCTGGCTGCAAAGCATAAAATAAGAAGATATATAGTATTTGGAGCAGGAGGCTTAAGACCCATGGTGAGTGCTGGAATCTTGACAAAAAGACCTACTGCTAACTTTTTGACAATCATAGTAAATGATGATTAAGGAGTAGGAATTAAAAGGAAGAGGGGGTTCTCAAGGCACATTGTATACACTTCATAATTTTACCAAACCTTGAGAAAAATTGTATCTTGGAGGTGGGCTGCTCTCTGCAAAGCAATGATCTCTCCATAAGGCAACAATATCAATCATCTATCAGAATTTTAGAATCTGATAATTCAACTCACTGTAGAGATTTGGATTCAGGCTAGAACAAGCATAAGGTTTACATGCAGTAATGTCAGTCTGGACATCAGGAGAAAATTATCAACTTTCTGTATTCCTATACCAAGCCATCAGAGATGTAAGGTGGCTAATACCACCTACATCAAAAAAGAAGAACGCAGCTTTTGAACTTCTAAGGTAGATGAAGTAATTTTTCTACTTTTCTTCATTTTCCAAGAAATGGCAGAAATGGAACTTTCTGCTTGAGCAAAAAAGGAAATTAATTCAAATAAATGGTAATCCTAGAGCTTCAGAGAATAATCTCTGTATGGGTCTAGGACCACAAATGATATTCTTAGGAAGGGCTTTATCTCTTTCCAGCCATGCTTACTCTTTTTAGTCTCTGTGAGGCTTCATTTTTTCCAACTTTATCTAGACTTTTCCATATGGCAAGGAAGATGGTGGCAAGGAAATTAGCCTCTTTCTAGCCAAATGAATTTCATTACACGTATTATAAGAGTTATAAATCTCAACTAACAAAGAGAGCTCTAATTTTTACTCCCCTGGACAAATACTGTAATTGCTTATAAATCCTAAGTGTTTTACTGGATAAATACCATGATTTCTTTCAAATTATTGATATCCCTTACAAATTACCTTTGCAAGCCTCAGTAATGTGTGGCAAGTGTTACTCTCCCTCCCATGACAATGGAAATGCCTCTTCTTTCTTACCTGGGTATTAGGAAGGTCCTCTTACCCTATTGACACAAACCTTGGAGGCATATTGGGTTATACTCAGCCATAAAAATGCCTACAACTGTGATGTGTTAAGAAACCTGGGTGTGGTGGTCCCCACATCTCGATACCAAACTCTCATTTTTTTTTTTGCTGTCATAAAATCCTTATGAACGCCCATATCTTGTCTTTAAATTCTGAGTCTTGAATCTTGTTTCCATGGCAATGGCCACAAGAAGCTCTAAATTTACATTTTTCCAGATAGGCAATCTCTAAAGAAAATAATCATTCCTAACTTCCATGTATCAACCCCCAAAAATTATCTGGTTAGCCAGAATCATCCCTGGACGAATCACTAGCTAAATGATGGGAGAAGTCTGAATTATAACCCTAACAGTATATGGGATTAGGGCCCTGTAATTGCCAGTCCTGTCACAACCACAGGAGTGATGCTGAATGGACAAAATCAGGAAATTCTTACTGTAATCTTCAAAATATTCATTGATGGGAATAAAACTAGACAGTACCTTTCCAGTAAAAATAATAAGGGTATTTTAGTTTGCATTACTTCACATTATGGGATACTTAAATACTGTGGGAAGAACCCTTTGTTTTACTATATTATAGCTAGAAGAGTTTTAGAAAATCGTCTATTCTAACCCTTCACATTACACATGAGGAAAGAGTGAGCCAGAGAATTTAATTGGTAAGATTCAGAGTGAAATCACAACCATGCTAGGGTCCCTGAACTTTTAGGCTATTGGGTTTTCCTCTATACAAAACTGTTTCTCAAATGAAGATAACAATTAAATGTTCTTTTTCACCATGACAGGGGCATATAAAATGTGTGTTACATTAAATGGCTCAATTATTCTTTACTATATATTTTAATGCTAAAGATCAATTTGTTGGTAACTTCAAGGTGCTAACTACCATGGTCATAAATAATTAACTCAATATCTGATGAAATTATACTGAATTTTTAAACATTCATAAAAAATTGATACCGGGAATACATCTTAACTTTTCAATGCAAATCAAATACAACATTGCCTGTATGCAATAAGCTTTTAAATATTCTTGAGATTGAAAACTTTACTACAAATAAGACGTGCTAGTCTGTCCTGAAAGCACCAGTAAAATACTGTTAAACAACCACCATATTGCTTATGAAACAGTCATAAGTTAAAAAAATTATAAGCACGATGTAAGGGTTAGAAAAATGTCTTAAGAGCTCTAAGATGGCCAACTCAGCTTACCTGATGACTAAGTCCAATGAAGATATACTGCAATATTTAGGCTATTTTAATTTATCCATCCTAGTTTGTTTATTGATTAGTTACTCCTTATGGCCCCTTTCAATTTATTTTACAACCAAGAAATTAAAGATAATTAAAGGCAGACTGATATTCAGCAGCTTCCCTGTGAATTAGCAGTACTGGGTAGTCACAGTATCTGCTCTAATTGGTTGATTTCAGTGCTGTACCAGTTTGATGGTTAATGTTATGTGTCAACTTGACTGGGATAAGGGATGCCCTGATAGCTGGTGACTCAGTTTGGATGGTTGTCGTCTCCAAATCTCATGTTGAAATGTGACCTCCAAGGTTGGTAGTGGATCCTAGTGGGAGGAGCTTGGGTTGTGGGGGTGGATCCCTCATGAATGGCTTGGTGCCATTCTCCCAGTACTGAGTGAGTTCTCACTCCATTAGTTCATCGGAGAGCTGGTTGTTTAAAAGAGCATGGCACCTCCCCCTTTCTCTCTCTTGCTTCCACTCTTGCCATGTGACACATCTGCTCCTCTCTGGCTTCTACCATGTGTAAAAACTTTCTAAAGCCTCACCAGAAAGTAAGCAGATGCCAACGTCATACAAACCCATGAGGTAAATACACTTATCTTCTTTGTAAATTATCCAACCTTCAGTATTTCTTTATGGCAATGCAAAACAGACTAATACAGCTGGTAAGTACATTATTTCTTAATATGTCTGAGAGGGTGTATCTGGAAAAGATTAGCATTTGAATCATTAGACTGAATAAATGTAGGCAACGTAGGCAGTCATCATATAATCTACTGAGGGCCCAAATGGAAGAAGGCTGAGGAAAGCCCAATTCTCTCTGTCTTCTTGAACTGGGACATCCTTTTTCTCCACAGAGCTCTTGGTTCTCAGGTCCTTGGATTCCAGGACTAACACCAGCACATTCCCATTCCACACCCCCCTCACACACACACTTTCAGACTCAGACTAAATTACACCAGTGGCTCTCCTGATTCTCCAGCTTGCAAACAGCATATTGTTGGACTTCTCAGATCCATAATCATGTGAGCCAAAATCCATAAAAAATCTCCTCTGATGGATAGATAGATATAGAGAGAGAAAGAGGATATGTATATATATATTGGTTCTGTTTCTCTGAAGAACTGATGCATTATATGATACATTATATTAGTATTGCCTAATTCACCAATTGTTAAACATTTTGAAGATCACACTTGTATATAGGCATGAGTTAAAATACGAAATCAGTAAATATCAAAGAACAGAATCAAATGACTTCCTGGCCTTCACCCAAATCAGAATTTTGTCTCCTGTTCTTCATTCTCCTCATTGTTCCTTCTCATGCTCTGTAGTGTCAAGCTCTCTTCACCTCTCTGTCCCCTAAAACACTGTCACGATCACAATATGAAACTTAGTCAGAATAAGATATAAACAAACGCTAACAATTAAGGTCTCACACTTCCCAGGGTGTCCCACCTTTTAGCAAGTGACAAAGGCTACACAACACAATGCCAAGTTATTTACTCAATAAATGTGTATTGAATGAAGATAGTACTGAATGAAGACTAAGTGGATATCATATAGGAGAGTCATTTTGAAAAGCAGCAAACCTTTCCAACATCTTTGAAATTACACACACAAAAGCTGCCTATTCAACCTATACAAAAAGCCAATTTCAACCGAAATCGCTTCTCACAAACTCTGAAAAGATGTGCCAAAATATGGGAGGAGAAAGTATGGCTAACATCCTTCCATAAGTTTCCTAGCTGTGAAACTGCACTTAGAAAACCTAAACCTGAGAGGAAGGCTTCACCTGCCTGGCTCCCCACCTGAAGAATGACTCTTTGACAATATGGCCAGCATAGCCATGGATTTATCACCTATATTTGTTAATTCAGGTCCTCAAACACATTCTCAAGCTAATTTAAATATTATTAGAGCTTCATTTGCCAGAAATGCTTTTAATAACAGTCTCCTCAGTGTGACTCACAAACAAAAGCAATTCTAGGCAGGTACAACTGATGCTGCCTCAGGGACACAGGTTAGCAGGAACCACAGATGTTCATCTCAGGGTGGGCACAAGGAGGGGTAAGGTTGATTATGGAGGCTATGGGCTGGGATGGAGGCTTGGATCTTGGCCGGTACAAGCTAATAGAATGGGTTACAGAGGCTGTAGACTCCAATATCTCTGTGAGG
This sequence comes from Tarsius wallacei, assembly GCA_963574415.1. Classification (NCBI taxonomy): domain Eukaryota; kingdom Metazoa; phylum Chordata; class Mammalia; order Primates; family Tarsiidae; genus Tarsius; species Tarsius wallacei. The sequence goes on from CAUYQG010097299.1 coordinate 40,580, forward strand.
ACAGACGGCTCTCCAAAAGAAAGCATGAGCGTGGGAACTTTGAGAAGTCACCTTTGCATTACTCAAAACAACCACCCATTATGATATATCACCCAGGTTTTGACTCCCATGTCCTGCTTAATAAATCTTGGTTAGCAGTCCTTGTCTCTTACTTGTTCATTGTCTATCTCCTCCCATAAGAATGTAAACTCCATAAGAACAGATTTCTTTGTTCACAGATTTATGCCCAGTGCTTGGAACATAACAGGCACTTGGTAAAACTTTTTTTAGTTGAAATGAACAGAAAGTCACCTGTGGCACTGAGACAGTGCCCTGGATTCTTAGGCATCATCACTTTTGCCACCAGAAATAAAGCAATAATTTCTTACAAAATGAAACATATTCTTACCATAGGACCCAGCAACCATACTCCTGGGTATATACCCAAAGGAGTTGAGAATTTCAGTCCACACCAGAATCCACACATGGACATTTACAGCAAGTTTATTCATAATTGTCAGGACTTGGAAGCAACCAAGAAGGCACTCAGCAGGTGAATTGTTGAATAAACTGTGGAACATCAAGACAATGGAATATTGCTCAGTGCTAAAAAGATATGTTATCAAGTGATGAAAAGACAAGGAGGAACCTTAAATGCATATTACTAAGTGAAAGAAGCCAATCTGAAAAGACTACATGCTATTTGATTCCAACTGTATGACATTCTAAAAAAGGCAAAGCAATAAAAATATCAGTGGTTACCAGAAGCCAGGGAAGAGATATGAACAGGCAGAGTTCAGAGGATTTTTAAGACAATGAAAATAACACTGTGTATTACTGTTATGGGGGATACAGGTCATTATACATTTGTGCAAATGCTTAGAATGTACAACACCAAAAACCTTAATGATAACTATGGACTTTGAGTGATAACGATGAGTCAATGTAGGTTCATTTTAATAGTTGGACCACTCTGGTGGGGGTGGTTGATAATGGAGGAAGTTAAGCATTTGAGGGGGCAGGAAATAGATGGGAAATCTCTGTAACTTTCTCTCAATTTTCCTCTGATTCTAAAATTGTTCTAATTAGAAATCATCTTTGAAAAATTAAAAAATTAAGCAACTTTTGTCCATTATCACCAAAGAACTTTAACTTTGCTTAGTCAGCCAACTACCACTTTTAATATACATACTTCTTGGGAGAAGCTTTAAGAAGGAAGCCAGATTTCTGGCAAGATGGTGACAGGACAGATCGGAATGGACCGTGAGAATCTCTGTAAAAGCTAGTGTCCATGAAGACTCTCTGCATGAGTGGGTGTGTGCAGGTGGGTGAGTGGAGGTCTCTCTGAGGGAAGACTCGGGTTCATGCACCTGGGGCTCTCCTCCAGAGATGACTACAACCCCCCACTGCTCTGAGACTGGAGCCACTGGTGTGCAGGATGGTCTGCTGTTCTCAGGACTCTCCTGAGAAAAGTCTGCCAAACACAGCTGATCCTCACCAACTAGCACCCAGCCCACACATCACTTGTGACAGCAGAGCAGCTGAAACCCAGGACCTGTGGAGAGACAGGTTGGGGACAGCTGGAGAGGAGCCCCACCATCGGTGAGAAGACACTAACCGGAGACATTTTCTCTATCCTGGGACCAGGCAGACACCTGCATTGCCCCACACAGCTCCACCCAGCCTCCAACCTGGGACCTAGAGGTTATCTCATCACTCAGAGAGACAGATCCCCCTCCCTCATGCTGGAACAGGCACAGACATGTCAGATCTAAGTGGGAGACTTGACAATAGTAGCAGCAAGCGGGGTGAGTCCAGATGTGATCCACCCTCCTTCCACAGTAGCCAGTGGGACATTTGACCCACACTGAGAGCAACCCTATCAGCCTGTGCTGAGAGCAGAGGGGAGAGGTTGGAGATCAGAGCTGAAAGGAAGTTAAAGTTACAGGAACTGCCTCAGAGCAGGTTTAATTTGTTTGTTTGTTTGTTCTGCTTGATTTTTGTTTGTTTGTTTTTTATTTTAGTTTTTTTTTCTTTTCCTCATCTCTTTTTCTTTCTGTTTTTGATTACGTTTTCATACTTGCTTTGTTTCTGTTATTTTATTGCTTTTTTTTTAAGACTTCCTGTGTATGAGAATTTTTGAGGGGAGTACATCAATGGGAGATTTTGTCGGTTTGTTTGTATGATTGTATGTATGTTTTTGTTTTTTTATCTTTTTTGTCTTTGTTTGTCTCTCTTTTCATTGGTTAGTTGGTACGCCTGTCTGTTTTCCCTCTTCTTAGTCTTTCTCTCCACCTTACTCTTGTCCCCCTCCTTCCTTTTTTCATTATTTTCCTTTTTCTAATCTCATGTTGCTTTTGAGGGCAAACCTATACCCTCACTGCATGGACAGACTATAAAACACTGGGAGGTGGGTCCCAGGGGCCCACAAACCTGTCAACAGATACTGGGATCTGCAGATAGTTTCTGAATCACAGCTCCCCCCTTAATTAAGTTTCAAAACTGCAAAAAGTACAGCCCCACACACACAGTCCAGCTTTAGCTGAACAAAACCAGAAGATCCACATAAGGAAGAATAGGAGATTCACTTCCATCCCTGAACATCAGAATTAAAGAAGAGGTTAAAAAAAAAAAAGGAGGCAGAAAATCTATATAAATGAAGAAAAACCAAAGGAAGAATATGGGTCTCACACAGACTCCTGGGAGATCCAAGAATACAGAGTTCAGAATGCAAACAATGAAGAGCCCCTAGAAGACTGATCTAAAACCACAAACTCATGTATCAAGACATTAATAGAGAGAACAAATAGAATTGAGGAGAGACAAGAGGAAAATATGAAGGAGTTGATAACTGAGATAACAGCAAAAAAGAATACAGTGAATGAAATAAACAACAAACTGATAAGCAAGGAAAGTTGAATTAACCAAGCAGAAGAAAGAATCTCAGACTTGAGGACCAAAATATGGAACTAGCCCAAACTGTTAAAAACATAGAAAAGAAGCATAAAAAGAGAACAAAACCTTTGAGAGAGGCCGAACCTAAAATTAATTGGAATTCTTGAGGCAGATAGAGAGACAGAGACCACACTGAAACAAGCATTTCATGAACTCATCCAAGAAAGCTTCTCTCATCTCATCAGTGATATGACCATTCAAACACAAGAGATTCACAGAACCCCTGCAAGACAACAAATGAGAAGGCAAACTAGTAACTTGCCTATACAAAGTAGGTATAAAAGAAAAAAATCCTAATGGCAGCAAGAGAAAAAGGCCAGACTACCTACCAGAGAATACCAATTAGAATAGCAGCAGATTTATCTACAGAAACACTTCAAGCTAGGAGAACTTGGATCCCAATCTTCAAAGCACTCAAAGATAAACAATTTCAGCCAAAAATTACCTACCCAGTTGGCTAAGCTTCATCAGTGATGGAGAATTAAAATCCTTCCCAGACATTCAATCCAGACCAGCTCTACAAAAACTCTTAAGAAAGTATTAAACACAGAAGAAAGGAAAAAAAGAACAACAACACCTTTCCCAAGAATGCAGGAAAAAGATTAAAAATACACGTGAATCAACCCAAAAATCAAAAGAAAGACAACAAACAAACAAACAAGGAGCAGCAACAACAACAAACTCTATGAGAACCTCATGACAGGGATGAACTCTGACATCTCAATAATTAGCCTGAATGTGAATGGACTAAATGCACCACTGACAGGACATAGCATGGAAAAATGGATAAAATATCATGAAGCAACAATATTTTGTCTACAAGAGACTCATCTCACCAGAAAGGACACTCACAAACTCAGAGTAAGAGGATGGGAAACAAAATTTCAGGCGAACAGAACACAAAAGAAAGCAGGAGTCATGATCTTAATAGCAGACAAAACACCTTTTAAGCTCTCAAAAAGTTTAAAAGATACGAAAAGTCACTACATAATGATAAAAGGTTCAATCCTTCCACAAGAAATATCCATCCTAAATATTCATAAACATATATGCACCAACATAGGAGCACCAACTTTCATTCAGCAACTTTTAGACAAACTTAAAAAAGATATTGACTCTAACACTACTATAGCTGGAGACTTAAATATCCCAACCCCAGCCCTAGACAGATCATCAAGACAAAAAATGAACAAGGAGATCCAGAACCTCAACGTGACACTTGACCAAATGAACTTAATCTATACCTACAGAACACTCCACCCAACAACCATAGAATATACATTCTACTCACCACCACATAGAATGTACTCTAAGATCAACCACATCTTTGTCCATAAATCAAGCATAAACAAATTTCATGAGATTGAAATACTGCCATGCACCTTCTCAGACCACAGTAGAATAAAAATAAATATCAACATGAACAAAGTTCCCCCAAACCCCACAAAGACTTGGACACTAAACAGCATGATGCTAAACAACTCCTGGGTCAACATGAAAATAAAAACAGAAATTAAAAGATACCTGGAAACAAATGAAAATGAAGACATATCTTACCAAAACATCTGGGATGCCATGAAAGCATTACTAAGAAGAAAGTTCATATCTCTACAAACACATAAAGAAAATGGAAAGATCACAAGTTAACAGCCTAACAAATCACCTGAGGAAGCTGGAAAAGAAACACCACCAAAACACTAAATTCAGCAGAAGAATCCAGATCACCAAAATAAAAGCCCAAATTCAGGACATAGAAGACAAAAAGATAATACAAAAAATTAACAAAACAAAAAATTAGTTCTTTGAAAGGATAAACAAGATTGAGACCTGTAGCTAGACTGACCAAGAGAAAGAGAGAGAAAGTCCCAATAAACACAACCAGAAATGCAAAAGATAAAGTCACAACTGACCCCAAAGAAATACAAAAGATTATCAGAGACTACTATGTACACTTGTATGGAAACAAACTTGAAACCCTAAAAGAAGTGGAGGACTTTCTGACATCACACACCCTCCCAAGGTTGAAACAAGAAGAAATTGGGACCCTAAGTAGACCAATAACAATCCAGGAAATTGTCTATGTCATAAGAAAACTACCTACAAAAAAAAAAAAAATCCTGGTTCAGATGACTTTCCAGCAGAATTCTACAAAACATACAAGGAGGAACTAATACCAATCCTATTGAAAGTATTCCAGGTTATGAATACAAAGGAAAAATTCTTGAAGGAAAAGTGCTGCTTTAATAAACACAAGAATGATAAGAAAGTGAAACTACCTTGTTGTTGATACAGAGAAAGTTTGAGTGGTCTGGAGGGAAGATCAAAGCAGCCATAACATTTCCTTAAGCCAAAGCCAAATCCAGGGCAAGGTCTTAACTCCCTTCGATTCTGGGAAGGCTGAGAGATATGAGTAAGTTGCAGAAGAAAAGACTGAAGCTAGCAGAGATCAGTTCATGAGGTTTAAGGAAAGAAGACATCTTCATAACATAAAAGTACAAGGTGAAGCAGTAAGTGCTGAAGGAGAATCCGCAGCAAGTTAATCAGAAGATCTGGCAAAGATCATTGATGAAGAGGCTGCATTGAACACAATATTTTCCATTTATGTTGCAAGAAGCTGCCTGGCTTCAAAGTTTCAAAGAACAGGCTGACTCTCTTGTTAGAAGCTAATATAGCTGATGACTTTAAGTTGAAGTCAGTGCTTATTCATCCTAGGCTTTTTAGAATTATGCTAAATCTACTCTGCCTGTGCTCTATAAATGGAATGGCAGAGCCTAGATGACAGCACATCTATTTACAACATGGTTTACTGAACATTTTAAGCCCCTTGTTGAGACCTATTGCTCAGAAAAAAAGGAATCCTTTCAAAATATTGCTGCTCATTGACAATGTACCTCATCACCCAAGAGCTCTGCTAGAGGTATAGAAGGAGACTGATGCTGCTTCATGCCTGGTAACACATTCTGCAACTCGTGGATCAAGAAGTAATTCTAGGTCTTATTATGTAAAAAGTACATTTTCTAAGGCTATAGCCACCATAATTAGTGGTTTATCTGATGGAGCTAGGCAAAGTAAATGGAAAACCTGGAAAGAGTTCAACATTCTAGATGCCATTCATGGGAGGAGGTGAAAATATCAATATTCATGGGGTTTTGGAAGAAGTTAATTTTAACCCTCATGGGTGACTTAAGGGGTCCAAGAATTCAGTTGAGAAAGTAACTGCAGATGTGGTGGAAATAGTAAGAGAATGAGAATTAGAAGTGGAGCCTGAAGATGTGACTGAATTTCTTCAATCTCATGATAAAACTTTAATAGTTGAGGATTTGCTTCCTATGGGTGAGCAAAGAAAGTGGTTTCTGTAGATAGAATCTACTCCTGGTGAAGATGCTGTGAATAATGTTGAAATGTCATTAAAGGATTTAGAATATGAAATAAACTTTGTTGATAAAGCAGTAGCAGAGTTTGAGAGGATGAACTCCAATTTTGAAAGATGTTCTACTATGGGTAGAATGCTATCAAACTGCATTACATGCTATGCAGAAATCTTTTGTGAAAGAAGCAATCATTTAAAATGACAAGTGGCATTGTTTTCTTATTTAAGATATTGCGACAGCCACCCTAACCTTCAGCAACAACCAACCTAATTAGTTAGCAGCCAGCAACATTGAAGCAAGACCCTCTGCCAGCAAAAAAATTATGACTTGCTGAGGGCTCAGATGATCATTAGCATTCCTTAGCAATAAAATATTTCTAAATTAAAGTATGTGCATAGTTTTTTAGATACAATGTTATTGCCCACTTAGATTATAGTGTAAACACAGCTTTTATATGTACTGTAAAGCCAAAAAATTCATGTAACTCATTTTATTGTAATATTTGCTTTATTGCAGTGGTCTGGAAACAAACTTGCAATATCTCTGAGGTATGCCTGTACTCTCCTTTGATTATTCTATATTCGTTTTCTGAATGTAAGAAGTGTCCCCCCATCCCCAGACAGGTATTTATTGCCATTAATCCCTTCCCCTATCCCCCCCCCAATACTTTCCCACCACTGTCAGTCATTTTCTTGTGGTAATATGTTGGATGATCAAGGTCTACTATATGAGTGAGAACATGTGATACTCAGTTTTTTGTTTCTGTGAGAGATCACTCAGTATTATAGACTCTAGTTCCATCCAGGTTGCAGCGAAATTCATGATTTCATTCTTTTTTATGGCTGTGTAGTATTCTATTGTGTAAATGTACCACATTTTTAAAATCCAGTCCTCTTTTGATGGACAGCAAGGTTGCTTCCAGGTTCTTGCTATTGTGAACAATGCTGCGATAAACATCCGAGTGCAGGTATCTTTTTTATAAAGTGATTTGAGTTCTTCAGGGTATATTCCCAGTAGGGGGAT
>CAUYQG010097300.1:0-17350 GCA_963574415.1 Tarsius wallacei
AAAAAAATAAAACATCATCACTGCAATAAAATTAAAATAATAGTTTCAAAAGTTTTAATACTCATTTTTCATAAAAACTCTTAGCAAATTACAAAGAAAAATAAAGTCAGTCTAATAAAAGGCAGCTATAAAAAACCGCTATTGTTACAGTTCATTGTGAAATATTAAATACATTACCACTTTCCATATTGTCTAGAGGTTAGGAAAAATGCTAAAATAAATAAATAAATAAACGCATTGTGTTTAAGATTAGGAAGACTACATAGATGACCACTCTAGTTCTTCCATTCAATATTTTACTAAGGTCTTAACCTATATAACCACAAGATTTGGATATAAAAATTTTTTTTCAAAGTCTCTATTCATAGAGAACAAGAGTGTCTTCATAGAACTCTTATGGAATCTACAGAACAACTATGAAAATAATAAGTAAACATTAATTTTTCAAGATAAAATATCTATATACATAATGCAGTTTAATTTCTATATATTGCAGAAAAAATTAAAAATACAATTTAGGAAAATTCTATTTAAAAAGACTTAAACACCTACAATATAGATATAAATAATTTTTTTTTAATGTGAAGGAGTTCTGCACTGGAAACTGCAGAATTTTGCTAAGAGAAATTTTAAAAGATCAAAATAATTTTTAAAAATTGGTATGTTCATTAATTGGAATACCTCAAAAATTTAAATTTTAATTTTTCCCAAATTGATTCAAACTTTTAACATATCTTGATATGAATTGCATACCTTTTAAAAAAAATAGAAATCAGCAAGCAAATTTTAAAATTTATATGGAAAAGCAAAGCATTTCTGAAAATTTCAATGTTGATTGATACATACACATTTGCTAATTTTAAGATTTATTATAAAGCGCTGTAAGAAAGATAGTGAGATATTATGATAATGATATACAAGTAAATTAAATGTGACGCAATAGAATCCAGAATTAGTCCCATACTTATTTGTCCAACTGAGTGTTTTTTACAAGGGTGCTAAAGTAAATGAACAGTGAAAGTGAATCCTTGCCACCAAATTGTGATGAAACAAACATTCCTATAAAGGTAGACATGAACTTTGAATTCTAACTCATCCATATGCAACAAAACAAAACAAAACAAATCAAAACTTTATGAGCCCAGACATAAATTTTCTAGTAAGAAAAGAAAACATGTCTTTATGACTTGAAGGCTTGGATATGTTCTCAGGTCACAAAGAGCATAAGCATTAGTATTTTTTAAAAATCAATAAAGTAGGCTTTATAAGGATATTCTCTTCATTAGAATATATAAATTAGAAAACAAGTAGACAAGATATAGATGGGAGAAATAACTTCAAACTATATATATGACAGAATAATTTTACTAGTGATACAAATATATTTTTTCACATATATATGTATATGTGTATACATATACACATTTATAAACATAACTATGCATGCCCCAAATAATAAAAGATGAAATTATTAAAATACAATCAATCCAACATAGAAAAAATAGGGAGAAGTCTTAAGTCTTACAGATTTTTATCAATTAATAAGAAAGCAAAGTTCTGAGATTATCATGTTCTGATTTTTTTTTCTTTACAAAATTTCTCCTTCTAAGTCAGAAAGCAAAATGATAGTACCTAAAAATTAAAATGCAGCAATAAATAGTAGCTTTATCATTCAAAATATGATATGAAATTTTGTGAAACTTGATTTCGAATTTTTAATAATTACTTTGAAAATGGAGTGCACATCATTATTTAACTATTAGACTAAAATGAAGCAAAGTTTTTACCCTTGTGTTATTGGTTATAAAATGTATTTTTTTCTTGTTGGTTGTCAATGACATAAGATCTTACTTGATTCAATATCACCTAAATATGAATAAGGTAGACATTATCTTCTAAGGTGATTGAACTTCAAACACAGTTGGAGAATTTTTATACATTTTAAAAGAAGAAAAGTCTCTGAAAGGAAGGACACCTTTCTAGGGTAGATATTTTTATAAATAGAGAAAAAGATATAAGTTTCAGACATTCTTTCTATACAGATAAAATAAAAGATGGAGCTTGTCAGTATCAGTCCTGCATAATTAAAGCCTTGGGGTTTCCTAGGTTTAAAGAAAAGAACACATTTCATTAACATGCTCAACATAAGCCCAAAACAATGAGGCCAGATACACACAAACAATTATATAAAATAAATTTTAGTTTTTACAATATAACTTACAGAAGAAAATGAAAATTAATAACCTTAAGTATGTAAATGTTATATAAACTGATAAATTTATGATATTTATATAAATAGTTTAGAATGTTGTCAAGTTTACATTCAGACATATGAGACATTTAACGGGGTTTGGAGAAATTTACCACCTCAAAGAATATCTGGGAGTAAGTGCTCCTGTGTAATAACTGTTTTCATAATCTTTCTATTGATCTCTGGATTCATTCAAGTTTATATTGTCACTACCAAGTGCCATAAAAAGAACACAACATCACAAAGGGCATTCATTATTCATTTGTTGATCTAGCACAATTTTATTGAACACCTAATGCTATAATCTGTACTATGCACTGTGAATACAGACATAAATATTTGAAAACATGAGTTTAAGCATTTCAGTGTAGAAACATTTAAAGTTTATAACTATAAACTTGGAAAATAAGTTGTTTGGAGTGTAAGAAAGTCTTAATGGCTAAAAGCAATGATGCAAGCTGTCAAGACACGAAAGAAAGATATTTTACTTATAGACAAAATGGGGAGGGCAGGGAAATATTTTATCTGTTAATATGAAATGCATGATTCAATAATACTGTGATTAAACATTTTAAAAATATACTTTCAAGAACTGTGGAGGCTCTCACAAGCTAAGATATCAGCATGCTGAGGTTTTATGGGGTTGGCAGAAGGCAAGAAATAAAGTCAGAGAAAAAGGAAATGATTACTCATGGCAGAGCAGACAGCATGAGGTTCGTGACTGCCTTTGCTCCTTCAGTTCCTCAGGTCCCACGGGACACTGTGGAGTGACCCAAGTAAATGGAGCTTATGAAATGGATTTCCATCGCAACCAAAGAAGCCAGAGTTTGGAAACCCTAATCTTGTATAACGGGCTGCAAACCTGCCTGACCATTACCCCGAGGGAGACATTGTCCTTATTATACTAGACAGTAACACAAACCTGTTTTCGACTTCAAATGGAGGCACTGCATCTACCTTTCAAGGTTGTTTGTTATACAAACATCCTAAAAAAGATACAGTTAGACAGTCTGTTTGCAAGGTGGGTAAACAACTGAGGGACCACTGGAGAAATGTCTCTTAACACACACTTTAGGATAAAATGATTAAACATGAAAATTTTTAAAGTGCATATTTATAAACAATTTTGATCACAGTTTGTGGTTATGAAGGTTTTAATTAAAACAAAAGGAGAACTCAGTATTATCACCTGTTTGTCTTTTTTTTCCCCAAGTAGAATGAGATTTGCAAATGAAAAATAAAATATTTTAAGAAATCTTTAATGTATAAACATTGACATTCTAGAGAATAATTATTCTGGTACCCTATTTCAATCCAATAAACTCTTAGCTATTTTTATGTGAACCATCATCAATTAGATCAGTTCTTCTGTGAGCCTTTTTATAAGGATAGAAATCTCTGAATTTTAGTGTGCCAGCTTTCAGAAAGATGTCAGTATGAATGCACAAAAAAAATTCACAAAAATGAACAAAAATATTAATAATAAAAAAGCAGACAAGTTCACATCTGCTAAAAATTGCCACACTGCAATCGCTGAAGAGTATCTATAGTGTAACATTTAATTTGAACCAGTTTGAAAGAATACTGTAGAAGACACCACTTTCCCACTCAGAAGTGCAATACGGGGTTGTTATATAGAAGGGGTCCTGAAAGGCCCAAATAAGATGTCTGCTTCTTGGAGAGGCAAGAGTATTAGAACAGTGGACCACATGAAGGAGAAAAAATTTGATTGGAATCTAGGCCTCCTCTGGAGATTATTAGTGACAGTGTAGATAAAGGACATATGTTAAAATATTTCATCACCTTTGAATCAACATTTCTACTAACTTGGACAAGATACTAAGAAAAGTTGACTTTTCTTTTTTATTTTATTTTACTTTTATTTTTGAATTGGAGTCTCACTCTGTCACTCAGTCTGGAGTGCAGTGGCCGCTCCTGGCCACTGCAGCCTCGACCTGCTGGGCTCCGGCGATCCTTCCGCCTCAGCCTTCCAAGTAGCTGGAACTACAAGCGCGCGCTACCACGCCCGGCAAATTTTTTATTTATTGTAGAGATGAGGTCTCGCCAAGTTGCCCAAGAGGGTCTCGAGCCCTCAGGCTCAGGCAATTCACTCACCTCGGCCTCCCAAAGCGCAGGATTACAGGCTGAGCCACCAAGCCCTGCCAAGTTGACTTTTCATTTATAGCTGAAAAACATTTATGAGAAGTATATACTGACTTTTCAAATTAAATAACACTTATTTTAAGACAGTGACAAATTTTACTTCAGCTTAGGAGAATGAGACAATCCCTCAAGGACACCCGGAGTCATAGGATCCCAATTCAATGGGGCTAACTTTCTAATGCAGGGGTTTAAAATTACAAACAAGCAAACAAATAAGCAAACAAAACAAACCTAAACCCAAATCTATGATAAGGTAATATCTCAGATGTGAGTATTTATCATCTGAAGTTCCTCCCACATAATTTGTGATGTTGTCGTGGATAAAAATTATATGTAATCAACTTATAGCCATTTCTCCAACTAACATTATTGACTTCAAATTCTTGTCAATATAGTGCAAGGAAGTTATAGACTATTCTATTCGTGTGTGTGTGTGTGTGTGTGTGTGTGTTTGTATGTGTAATGGACAAAGCAAATATAGAGAGAAAGCACCAGTTGCAAAAATTACTAAGGGCAATAATTTTATTAAAAAACATTACATCCAGTACGAAGAAAATTATAATTTTGACTAGATAAGAAGTTCAAAACTGTAAAAATTCAATGAAAAAAATAAAAATGAAATAAAAATGTGAGCTTTTAACTTGAAAAAAATCATAATATTGCAGAACTTGAAAACAAATAAAAAGAACAAAATGGACAGAGAAAAAGACAAACAGCAAAATGGACACCAGAATATAAAAAAATTCTCACACAGAATTCAAAAATAAAGGACAGAAATGAAATTTATGGGAGAGAAACAGGAGGATTATGAGGACAGAAAATGATGATAAAACATTAATACTTTAAAAAGAATAAATTAAAAATAAAATATATTCACATAAAATATAGAAGCAAACTTTTATAGGTAAATGAAAACACCAAACATCTATAATTGCAAACTCTAGTAAAAATAATATATAATGATCTACGTTAATGCATACGGAATAGATTTATGAAGAAAAAATTATCTAAATTCCCTGGATAAGAATTAGACATATTTTAGAGAAATACGCATATATGGGTGTATATGAATATGAATATGCAGAAGAGAGCTGCTATCCAGGTATTATCTTAGACTCTGATGTCATATAAAGAAGTATCTTCCCAGTTTTTAAGAATAAAGGTGATTGACTCACTTTACTTATCTCTAGATAAAAAAATGGAAAGACAACTCAAATATGCAAGAATTTTGGAATTTCCCCTTGCCATTTCATAAGTTATGATGAATATATAATGCCATCAACAAAAACTGAATATAGAGAGCACATTCATACATTCTTGAATAGGGAATTCTCAATGTCAAAATTCTTTGAGTGTTGATGCATTTGAATATACAACTCAACCCCCCAAATTGTGGTAATAATAATCATTTTTACAAGATCATAAATGACAAATTGTAAAACAAAAGCAACCATCAAAATATCATATTTTAAGCACATATGTGGACAACAATTTAAGTGACAAAACAAAACAAAACCATTAATTGGTACTGAGGAGGGAGAGATGCAATCAAGTATGAGAGCATTAGCAATTATTTTATCTTCCTCAGAGCACAATACAAGGTGAAGCAAACATTGGTTCATATGTTTTTGAAGATCTGTTTTCCAATGCAGTTCCATGTGCCTCAAAACTTATTTATTTGACTAAACAATTCTACATATAATAATAAATCCTACAAAAGAATTACATGACTCTTCACAAAAGGAACATTTGCTGAAAAATGTAACAGCAAAATACTAGACTAATATGCATGATTTTTTTTTTAAGTCAGAGTTTCATTCTGTTGCTCAGACTGGAGTGCGATGGCACGCTCACAACTCATGGCCACTGCAGTCTCGAACTGCCCGGTTTAGGCAATCCTTCCACCTCAGCCTTCCATGTAACTTGAACTACAGGCATGCATCACCACATCACCACCTGGTTAATTTTTTGATTTATCCTAGAGACAAGGTCTCACCGCATGGATCAGGCTAGTCTCAAACCCCTGGGCTCAGGTAATCCTCTTGTCTCTGCCTCCCAAAGTGCTGGGATTACAGGCATGAGCCACTGTGCTTGGCTATTCATGAAATTTTAAACACGCATTTGGACAATTGAATTATATGTGTGTGTACTCATGGAAATGTGCATATCAAGAAAAAACTTTACATGTATTCTTGTGGTAATCCCATTTATATCTGTACCTTGTTTAATTTTATTTAACTGACTAAACAATTCTACATCCAATGATAAATTCTACAGAAACAATTGTATGACCCCACACAAAATATATAAACTAAATTGTTCACAATTTTTTATAATGGCAAAATTCTGGACTAATTACTTAGGAAATTCATAAATATTCTAATATCTATTTATCTGTATAGTTTGTCAACAGAATTGCAGCAGGGTGCATGACTGGCCTTCTAGATGATAGATCCCAGCCTTCACTGTAGTTAGGTTTTAGAAGGTGATGATATATTCCCAGGGAATATGAGTTCACATATGAGGCTAGCAGGTGAAAATATCTGTCTGTCCCATCTACAATTTCTTCCTCCTGGATTTTTGAACAATGTTTCAGGAAAATAAGCCAATCTTGGAGGAGAGGGAAGAATCATAATTGAAAGACCTCATGAGTCTGAACTGCTCTAAAAACCTGGACAGATCCCATAATCATTGTACAGCGATAAGAGAGAAGACTAAACATCTACATTATATAGGTCAAATTATTTTGAGATCTTGTTAGAACAGCGTAGTTTTCCTCAAAACAAAACTACCAACAAAATAAAGCAATAGAAAGTGAAACTGAATCACCAATTTTTTAAGAAGTAGGGTGATGATTGAATTGATACAGAATATAAATCACAATGAAGATTCTTATGAACTTTAATGCATGAAATTACAGAAAATGGAAACATACAATACAACAGTACTTAGAAAAGCACAGACACACTCTCTATTGGTCAGCAAATCACGTAACAAGTTTGAGTAAAAGATCTGAGTAGAATTATGCAGGCCTGAAAAAAATGGGTGCTCACATATCTTGTTGACACAGCAATACTTCTAGCAATTTGGTTTTTAAAAAAATTAGTCATGTTTGCAAAAATGTGCCTGCTTTTGACAGTATTGCATAAGACAGGGAAGCACTTAAGACAATCTATATTCAAAATTACCTTATTCTGATATTCTGCTTATCTTGATAAATCAAAATGTATACAAATTAGTTGCCCCAAATTTTGTTTCTCTCTTTTACTAAATAGATCACATCAGGATATTCTTACTCCCAATTCCAAGATACTGGGGAAGGGAATTTGTATTTTTTGGGACATAATTGTCTATGAGTCTCTCACATTTCTGCATCTCATGTGCATAAAGACAATACTCTGGAAAAGCTCCGCAAGGGAGTTTTTCTTTCTCCAGGGTAAAGGACAGATTTTTCTATAGTTCGGGGAAAAAAAGATGTCTCTCTCCAGTGCAAATGTTGGGCAGGTTTGCTGGCAGGTCTCTTATGAAAGATTTGGGATACTTAAACTTGGATTTTCCTAGGTGCAACACAAACCTGTCTGTACTGTCTGCATTGTTCTGGGGGACAGGGGGCATCAAAAACACCACAAAATTTGTGATGCCTATTGTATTGTGAGAAAGCAAGGATCTTCTTTCTAACTCAAGGGTCTCTTTTATTCTTCTGGAATATATGAAACTTTGACAGTCTAACTTGTAAGCTTGCAAGAGGAGTGAAATCCCAGACCCTTCACAGTTCTGGACACCTTGTGATCATTCTGAATATTAGTTAATAAACAGGGCAAAGATGACTACCTGGCACATACACACATGCACACATACATGCACAAACACACAGCAGTAAGCAATACACCAAATGATCTATGTGCAAGTGGAAAAATACATAGAGGAAAATATGAGAATATGTTTAAAATGTCTGGAAAAAATGATAACCAAATGGGTACAGTAATTATCTTTGAATGTTAGGATTTTCTTTATTTTCCTTATTTCATCTGTCTTTTCCAGTAAGCATGTATCTTTTTATAACTGTTTTTTTTTTCCATTTAAAAATTGAAATCTTATTTTTGTGGTCCATCATTAAAAGATACCATTGATCACGGTGTTGTCAGAAATCAAACTTTGCAAAGGGTGTTTCTGGCTAAATCACTACTCCAATCTTTAATACTTCTTGGTCTCCAACTTCAGTGATCTGAATACTGCATGCTTTCGCTCATGAGTTGGTCTTGAATATTAGTCACATTAGCACACAGGAGGGATCGGCAGTTGCTGGACACTGCTAGCAGAGGGAGCGAGGGGAGTCGGGTGGGCATGTGTTGACATACAGGGTACCTCGTCCACTACCACGGAGAGCGAGGGCCAGTTAGAAGCCCAGTCTTCACCTGCATACAGTCTACTTATGTAGTTAACCCTCATTTGTATACCACATCTCTACTAAACAAACAAACAAAAAACACAAATTTTAAAAAGTAATACTCGTTGGAATTCCTTCTTAAACATTTATCTATATACATTTAGATGACATTAGGCCTTCTTCATATGAACATGTTCTTCTTGTCACTTTACTCTCCTTTAACAATCTAAACATTTACCCACATCTTAAACACTTTATATTTAATAGACTACCTAATTATTTTCAACAATAACTTTGCTCATATATATATCTCTGTTAGAAAAATCAGAATATCATTTAGTGTAATCACTTCTAGGTGTTCCTGAGGCAATGAGGATACTAATACAAGCATTGGATATGAATTGTGCAAACTATTAAAATTCAAGATCAGAAACTAGATTGTATGAAGGAACTAGGTGCCAGATATGACCATCTGTACTAGAGGGGCAGTATGTGGTAACACATTGTTCTTATTAAAATGTAGGCTATTCATTAATATGATAGACGATTTACTTTAACTTTTTAGCATGAAAGTTAATAAATCATGAGCTACTGCCAATTGGTGATTCTGCTGGTGACAGTTTCTTTAGGCATATTTTTAAAATGTCTTTAACCTAGTTTGTGTGTGTGCGTGTGTGTGTGTGTGTGTGTGTATGTGTATGCGTGTGTGCGCGCGCGCGTACGTGCATCCCTCAGTTAACAATCTAGGAATCTACTTTGTTATTTATGATAAAACTGCATTTTGTATTTGATAAATACAGAATTGGTCTCTCAAATTAGTTTTCTAAAATATGAAGAATGAACTTGAAAATATGAATACTTTGCAGGGAATATACTTCTAAAAGTAAATATTTTCATTTGAATAAATAGAAAGAAACCTAGAAAATATGCAAATAAACACATTTTATAATTAGGGAGAAGATTATTTAATGATTCCATTCTCATTGTATAAATGAGAAATCTCAGCTACAGAAAAGTTAAGTAATTTGCCAAAGTTGGACAAGAATTAATAAAATCAAAATAAAATGTGTTTTCATGATGTAGATATTTTCCACATGATATTTCAGAGCAGGTATTGGGATGTTCATAGTAATCTTGTGTCTGCTCTTAAAATACATTGTTTAATATGCAGATATTTTCACTTTGAACATACATTTGCTAGCATATATGAAAGAACGCTTATACAGAGAGTGCCCACCGTTATTGTATATACAATACCTAAAATTGGGCTAAAATTTAGATTAAGTGAAAATACTGAATACAACATGAACAAAAGGATTTTAGAAAAAAACTCTTCTTGTATTCTAGTCTATGTAAATACATACATGTACACACACATATACATGTATGCACTTCTACATTGGTATGCATTCTCAATATAATCCCATGCCCAATGTTGACTTGAATAGAAGACTTTCATATCAATTCTTCAATGCAACCTGATGGTCATACACAAATCTACCTTTGACTGAGAGCAATTAGTTAGAAAGAGTGTGGGTGCATGTGTAAAAAGTTGGTCTAGTCAGTTACATTTATTTTGTTCACGATGTGGTCTTCACGAATACAGTGCAAGGTATTCCAGGATCATGTAGTAGCTACCTCCCTTGGCATACAATACTATCAATGCTTGACTGTATCAACTAAGAAAAGGCATGACTGACATCTTTATGGGTGTTGAAGACTTGGGCCAAAATAACTATCTGAAAGTATCACATCTCATCTCTATGCAAAAGTTTTTTTTAAAGAGGACAGGATGACATTTTCCATAGGGAATAAAAGAAAACAATAATGAATAAACACATATTTGTTTACATCAAGACATATACAGTGGGTAACATGATTGCTTGAAGGCCCCAAAACTTGTTTCATAATATACAGCCATCATAAAAATTTTATGAAATATTTCAGAGTATGGATTGCCAATTATTCACCATAAACAAAAGAAAACAAACTTAAAAGTATATCCATAGAGGACCTAAATTTGGCTCAATTCTTCTTTCTTCTAATCCAGACTAAAAATTAGTCAGAAAAAGACACTAAAATGAAGTTTTCAAGAAATTCCTGGGAAATAATGAGTCATTAATGTTTGAAATAGTGATTTTCCTTTAAGAGATTATATAGATATATGCTAACTTAATTTTTAAAAGTCATAGCTACAAAGTTATTATGTATAGACATTTTGGACTGTAAAATCTGAACAAGAAGTTAACTGGGCAAAATCAAAATCAAATCTGGAATTCTAACAAATATGGTGCAGTTTTAATGTGAGAAAAATGAGTTCACTCAGTGGAAATTAAGTTCAGCTAATTTCTCATTTTTCTAAACAGAGTCATACAACTATGGTTACCAACATACATTTAGAATTTAATGATTACCATGCACTGGTTTATGGATGTTGCAAGAATTATCTTATTTTTAATTTCTAGCACAAAACTACTGAGTATGTATTATGGTTGTTGCCTCCTTTTAGGAGGAAAACTAAGTCATAGAGCAGGTTTTGCCATGCTCATAGTAATCTTTTGTGCACTCTTAAGATGATTAAGCAATTTGCACAAAGTCAAACAAACTGGATTCAGGTAAGAATTTAAACTGAGGAGTTCTTGCTCCGTGCCCCACACTCATAAAACTCAGGTTACATAGTGACTAGTAGTACTAAACATCTTCACTTTGTATGCAACTAACCCAAAAGGACACACACACACACACACACATATTTGTTTTTGCTTTTTTCTCCCCATGAGTGAGAAGTCTCCTGAGAAATATTGTACACTTTAGTTCATGCCTAGCTGGATCAGTTCTGTTATAAACACCACCTGAGTAATACTGTTATTACATGAAGTACACCAAGTTTTATATAAAATTTAGGTAAAATTAAACACAATTAGATACAATTGTACAATTTATAAAGTACTCATAGCTTCCCATTCCCTGCCCATTACCTTTAATAAAGATTGCAGGAGTGTGATTTAGTATATTTTATTTTGTTAATGGGAGTAATGGGTACAGGTGCTTAATGCAAGGAAGTCATAGAAGATCAGATTGATTTAAATTAGTAAAGACTTGAAAGAAAAAAGCATAAGTACTTGAGAGGCAGGCAAGTGCAAGTTTTGATAGGTTTGAACAGAGAGATGGCATGAATCTGAACAGCTGTCTCAATATCACACTGTGGAGAAAAACAAAAATTACTAAAATGGAGTTTTGAGGTATGTTTTTCCCCAATTCTTCTCCTTTTAGAAAGTCAAAAGTCAAAAATCTAAATGAATCTTAGCACTTTTTGGTCTATATAATTTTTATGCTTATACTCTATTTATGTTTCTTTAGCTGATAAGATATGCTGTGATAAATCACAAGGAAGCTCGACTTTATTTAGGTATGATAAATAATGATAATTTGAGAAATGCAGTAACATTTAAAATATCAATATTATATGATATCATTATGATATTAAATATTAATTGATATTTTGAGTGTTAGTAATAAAATAATCTGGTGTGAGAGAGTTTGAGATTTAAAGTCAAGAAGCTGTCGCTGAGCTTCAGTCTTGCATTATGATTATGGAGAGATGGATGGTAATACGAAAGGACACCGTAAATCAGGAAATACAATCTCACTTGCTCACATGGTTCCTCCAGGGTTTGGTTGGGGCACATTGCCATTTATTGCATGTTGCCATGCCTTTCTGTGGAACATTCATGTAAGTGCTCACAAAAGGCTGGGGATAGCTTGAGTTATGGTCAGGACAACTTATTTTATAGTTCAAAGGCAGCAGCCTGGTTTTCACTTTATGAAATAATATAGGTGCTGCCACCCCTAATAAACCTGAAAGTTGCAGAGGGATTTTGTGGACTTGATGTCCAAGGACAGAGAAAAAGTATTTCCTTGAGAGAAAAATACTGTACTGCAAGATGAAGTTACAGTGATTTTTGTGGAAAATACAATATTCTGACAAGGTCATCTCATTCTGGCAAGACATGAATCAGGTGTTAAGTCTGTAATTAGACATCACATTACCACTAATTAAAAATACATTATTTACCTCAACAATTGATTGCATCAATATTTGATTTACACAAAAATAAAGATGTTAAGGCAGCTGTTGCAAGCAGAAAGCAACATTGTATTTTAATAGTTGAACCCAGGAATGATTATTTTGAGAAAATAGAAAGATTATCTTTGTATTAAGACAGTTGACACTTTCGTTTTCAGCTCCCAGTTTTATATAGTGTAGCACAAAAATGTGTGTTCATGATCATTTTCACAAAGTTGAATTTCGTCATTGAGTTTCTTCAATAAGAGGGAGGAAAAAACCCCGAGAATTACAATTCATATGTTTATGTATTACATGCATGTCAAAATGCAGATCTATTAAATTTGGCCAAATTACTACGACCATGACTATTAACTAAGAAACACTGGATTTTGCAGAGTCTTAGGCATCACTGGAAAATATGAAGAATATAATGAATCAGGTCATTCATCTGGTTAGTTTAAAGATAAACACAAAATATTCATCCAAAGGAATAAAATAACTAATGAGAAAAATATTCAGACTCACACGCATGGTGCAATATGTAAAATAGTATAAGAGTTATAAAGTGAATTGGAAGAAGAAAATAGACTGAATATTTCCTTTTGTGTCTATGATTAGATGTGTCAGGCAAATAACGTTTATCATAAAACACTTATGAAGTTGCTAAAAGATATTGTGTTTTATTCAATTTATAATCTTGGTTTGAGACGCACTTCCTAAGTCATGCTAGGTGATCAGTAACTACTATCATAAATATAAATAAATAAATATGATAATTCTTAAAGGATGAACCCAAATTAGCCAGCTTGGTGAAAAAAAAATATTTTCTACATTTGATGTTCTATAGCATGTAAAGAGTTATGTGTGAGTGTGTGTGTGAAAAAGTGTGTGAATGTGAGTCCAAAAAACATCCTTAACAATGTCATATGTAGAATCTACAGGGGCAGAATCATATAAGGCACAAAAAGTAGGTGCAGCACATTTCAGAGTGTCCTGATGAAGGGAGAAGGGGCCTGGTGAAAGTATGATTAGCCTATCCCAGAAAGCTAGCTCCAGTACCAAGGAGAAAGCAGGAGATTACAGGGATGATAGAGGAGGAGGAGGCTGGGATACTTTGAATACTTTATGCTGAGCAAAAAATTAGGACCTTGCATAAGCAAGAATTGACAATGGCCAGAATTAGGACAGTAGTGAAGCACAAATAAAAGCAAGGCCTGTGGTACATGTATGCAATGGAGTATTACACAGTCTTAAAGAAGGACAAAATTATGACTTCACAGCAAACTGGATGGATTTAGAGTCCATCATACATAGTGATCTATCACAGAAACAAAGAACCAAATACCACATGTTCTCACTCATAAGTGGGTCCTGAACATTTATCACAATATTAACAGAGAGAAATTGGTAGTAGTGGGACACTTTCAAGGGGGAGGGTTGCATGTAACATCATTAAGGGTACTTGATTCTAAACCAGGGGAAGTGAGGACCAGTTGGAGGCCAAAATTTCACCGGAACGTAGACTACTTGTACCCTACATCTCAATAATAAATAAAGAAAATATTTTTAAAATAAATAAAAACAACAGAGAATCAAGAATGGATGTTCTGGAAGTAGTAAATGAGACTGGTGAGTTTTTTGTATATTGGGTATACTTGTCAGGATATAGCACCATCCATGCAAGTTTTTTTTTTTTTTAATGTTGGAAAGGGTTTCATTTTGTCACCGAGGCTGGAGTACAGTGGTACAATCATAGCTCACTGCAGCTTTGAACTTCTGGACTCGAGTGATCCACCTGCCTCCACCTTCCATTCAGCTGGGACTACAAGTACATGCCACCATGCCTATTTGGTCTATTTATTTTTTGTACTGAGTGTGTCAAGCTCGTTATGTTGACCAAGCTGGTCTTGAACTTCTGGCCTCAAGTTATCCTCTTGTCTCAGAATCTCAAAGTGTTGTGATTACAGGCCGCCTCACTAGCCTGCAGGTATTCTTAAACCAAAAACTTGCAAACTACAATAAAGCAACTATTTTATTGCAAATATCACTTAATACCATTGAGCTAATTTTCTGAATAAACAATTTGTTCATTTATCTTACAATTTGTTTTAAACATTGAAAGGTTGGGGCATTTCAGGATCCATGCTCTGCAAAGGAAACTGAAATGCTCTAAGGTGAAGCAGAAGGCAATCATGTTACAACAAAGCCACATTCTCCAAATGCAATGCAGTGCAGCACAGTTAGTTTCAAAGGATCACATTCATAAGGCCACACATCAAAACAACTATTAGAACAAGGTGTTCCAAAGGCATCTCCAGGACCACTGATACATTCAAAATATTCATAAACCAAACCCAAGAAGGTTCAAGCAACTACAGGTTTTCTATCCATCATCTGAAGTGCAAAATAACTGAGGGAAATGCATTTTTAACATGAGCACGCCGAACATAACTTTGTAAAGAAACTGTATGTCCTAAAATGTCAGTATTATGGATAATAAATATAAATGTAAAGGAGTAACTATTCCTTCAACCATAAGGAAACATTCCCTTTTGGGTACCAAAAACTGTAGCAGAAAAAGACTGACTTTGAACCTCCTCCCTCTGCAAGTCCATCCTACACTGGTCTGGATTGGAACAATGGTCACCTGTAGTCTCAGCATGGCATGCGACTACTTTCAACATTCCTTTCTTGATGCTGTCAGCATGAAAATTCTCAATTGTGTCCCCAGCTTGATCTATAAATGGTATTATTTTTGAACATATTTTGAGTAAAAGGACACTATTCTCTTCATTTGGTCAAAAGAAGAGATTTCCTTCATAGGTTTATAAAAGACTGGGTGTTAATGAATTAATGATTTAACTAATACAGATTTCTGAAGACATCCACTTGTGCAGTTTGTCATAGGCACCCTCAGCAGTATAGGGAACTTAGAAAAAAGAACCAATAATCTTCAAATATTGTACACATATTTTAAGAAGGGCAAGTCTTTTTCATGGTTTTATGTAAGGTCAACATGTTTGAAAAAATGAAGTTTCTTGGAATTTCTTGGTGACTCTATGAGACCTATGTACTAACCATTCAATAATGTGTTAACTAATGTTTTCTGTGAAACTTCTTCATATATTAAGAATGGCTTTCCTGTACTTCTTATTCCACTGAATTCCTGGAAGGGGATGATCCCACTTTGGCAAAGCGCCATGGAACTAATAACCTTGGGAAAATGTGCATAAAATGCATAACTGCTGGCATTATGTTCCAACATGTAAGATTCTCTACTTTCTTTGCTTTTCAAGGGCTCGCAAAGCCATATATTTTTAGAGGTCTGATTGTGTTCATTTATTGCAGATTTCATAAAAGGCTAACTCTGTTGGTGTTTCGGAAGATGAATTTGAAGAAGGAAATCGTAGAGATCTTTGTTAATCTAAGAGGCAATATGGTCTACATTCAAACGGTGGTAAAATAAATGGAAAGACTTGGAAGGTTTCAAGAAATGCTTAACAAACAGGAACTAGTAAATGCTTACATGTGGGAAATGAGGGAAGATACAAAACAAAACAAAACAAAAAACTTCAGGGTTTGGGCTTGAGTAACTGGGTGATCATATTCATAATAACGAGAAGAAAGAGACAAGCAAGTTGGGGAAGTATTAAAATAAGTTTCTTTTTATAGTTACTAAACAAACTATAAACTCAGATGAGGAACAATCAGGATGAATACTTTCCTTTTATGATGGAATGGTCTACACTGTCAATAGACAGACATGTTTGACTATCCTCACCCTGCAGTTGATACTATTGTGGATTGATCCAGCTCCAAACTATTCTGCTTCTTACTACAGTTCTGCTACAACAATTGTTTTGGAAACACAAATTTTTTCCAGTGTAATTGATATAGTAAGGTACAATTTGAGTATGAATTTCTTGTTTGTGTATGAATTAATCCCTTAGGAACATTAGGTGAGTGCACAGAGTTGAACTCTGATGGACTGATGCACATGGGCATCTATGACAAGTGCAAACACACACACCCCTCCAATACCTATCGGCCCCCAAAGTTCTATACAGGCATATGATATGGCATCCATACCTGCAGTTACAACTTTCCATCTGATTTCAAAAAAAAAGCTGCTGTTACCTCTTCACAATTACTAGCAGGCTATATCATCCCGATGCCCACTCCCAAAAGCAAACGTCACATCTTTTTCAAGATAAAGTGCATATTTCATGTAATTTTTATATACTTGTTTAAAGTGTTTATAATGTACTTCCGATCTTATCAGTTTCTTACCATTTTTTTCAAATATGACCCTGATAAAGTTGTATAATGTTGTGCCCTAGCCGGGCTCGGTGGCTCAGCCTGTAATCCCGTGCCTTTGGGAGGCTGAGGTGAGTGGATTGCCTGAGCCCGCGGGTTCAAGACCCGCCTGGGCAAGCAAGACCTCATCTCTACAATAAATCAAAAAATTAGCCGGGCGTGG